>WHVD01000209.1:0-125524 GCA_015178975.1 Hysterangium stoloniferum | reverse complement strand
ATCCTCCGAGATTAAAGGAGAGGTCAGCTCCGGCGTCCAGCCTGATTTTAATAGGATTTGAGGCTTCTGAATTCCCTACGCGTCCGTAGACGTGTAATGCTGAAATCCCAATACTGGAATATCCACCCGGAGGGTCCCTTTTGCGATAGATAATAGTCGAATCCCTTTCATAAGTCGACTGGATCGGGGGTATTGAACTCTAGGTCTTTTGCTTTCTTTTCTTGCAGCCAATTTTAACATTCCTCCTGATACGTCTACCGTTAGGTACCTTGTCATCCGCTTCAGAGTCTGACTCATCGCAAGGAATTAAGTCGGGTAATTGCCCTGGGTCGAAGGGGAAGCTCTCCTCCTCCGATCCCTCGGACTCAGAGGGGTCTTCTATAACGTAGGTTTGACTTATTTCCTTAGATCAGTTCGCAAATGCGTCCTCGTCGACGATTTCCTCAATGGTGGGAGGTTCAGGTTGCGATAAAACTCTCGTCTCAGTCAGACCTTCATGGTTCTGATGATGAGTGTCTAGCCAGTCTCCTTTCTCGAGAAAATCATGGTCTGATATAGAAACATAAACTTGCGATGTCTCGTTCTCATTCGAGGATGCTTTCACGTCTGAAATGATGTTGTCCTCTGGCTGAGGAAGGTAGACAGAAATGAAAAATCAATTCCTCATCAATGTTATGTACTTGTCCCTGTACACCTAATCCATAAACCGTTTCATAAGCCCTTTGATCCTCCGCCTCCTCCATTGGGTTCTGCGCGGAGCACTTGTTAATAGAGACATAGTGCAACATCCTGCCCGCATGGGGGCAGTCGATCTTGAAATGCTCTAAGCTCCCACAAATCCAACACTCCTTCGGAGGCTTGGCGATGCTTTTCTTGTCACTTGGTTCGAAAAAGAACTTGCCGTGTTTCTTACCCTGCTTAGCGTTCGATCTCATAGGGACGGTTTTATCCTCGAGTTCGCTGAGGAGGATGTGGCCTCGATTAGTGGAGTCAATTTTTCCAGAGTGCTCCTCCTCATGCCAGAGATCCGACTTGTCTTGCTCGGCGATCATGACTCTGGGTTTCTGAAACCGATAACGTTCTCGATGTGTTTGAACCCAAGCATTAATCAGAGCCTCTTGTAAATTGTTCGCGTAAGTCTGTAGGCTCATGATGTCGTCGATAGGTTGTCCCTGTAGAAGATAAAGCCATTCCATGGGTAGTGTCAGGATACGTCTGTGCATTTCGTCCTTCCGGTTTTGGTGCAACCCGTACAAGAATCGATAGAGCTTGACCCTTCGCTGAATGTAATGAACGGGTGTCTCATGATTGTGACCAGCCTGTCGAAATTTCATGGCTTCCCATTCTAGAGCCAAGGATTCACACCAATGAGTTCCAAGTAGTCCTTCTACAATGCCCCAAAGAAATGATCCGTGAGATCGACTAAATTCAGTGCGATGTTCACAGTCTAGGGTGCTCTACCAGATCTTAGCACCGCTGGTGAGTCGTCTTGGCAGAGCAACTCCCAACAATGTACTCATGGAGTCAGAGATCTCCGAGAGGCTCATAATATCCATGATGTAATCCAACACCTTGGATTGAGTCCCATCGTATTCGGGAAGGTCTGACCATTTGATCTTGATGTCGTTGGTGTTAAGAGCGATCCTTTTATCCTTAGGTAAGTCATCGATAGGCGTGCTGGCTCGAGGCTGCATCGGAGTTCGAAAGGGAGAGTTAGGTACTCTACCGTGACGCCCCCCACGTCCCGAATTCCCTCCATAGCTTGAGGTACTAAAACTCCCAGATGAATTACTAGGTGGTCCTCCTGATAACAAAAAAGGGTTGGAGGAGATCGGCAGGGAATGGTGAGGATCAACTGGATTCAGCGATCCTCGACCAGCAACCTGACCAGCTATACCCTCGGTGAATGCAGTGGAGAAAGACGGTCGACCCCTGTTGGTGACTGATCGATATCTAGTCGCAGTTGGTTCATCACCCATGTTCATATTGCCAGGGATTCATTCGAACGCGACGCGAGAGCGGTGACTTTCCTGATGGGGGGTAGGGCTAGGTTCCGTCGCGATCCCTCTCTCGATTTCGACCGTATTCAAAGGTCGACGAGGTTGAGGCTGATAGAGGGGGATGCATATTTCCATTCCTTTTTCCTGAAGACGTTCCGCCACCTGCATCCTCATGTCAGACGGGAAGTCTTGCAAAATAATGGGATGATTGAGCGAATGAAGGAAACGAGTGTCGGGAGAGCCATTCAGGGTACGAACAAATGAACTTGTTGTGGAGATGGGCGAATCGGGTACCTGGATGGAATCACCATAAGGGTAAAGCACTTCCAAAACCATCTTATCGAGTCTTCTCTGATTTTGCCTTAACCGACCCCTTAAAGTGAAATACGCAAACGAAGAATTCCGAGTAATCCCGTTAAGAGACTCCTCCAGCATCGGAATGTAAATATACTGGTAGTCGACTTTGGGGACGATGTGATCCCCACCGAGTAGGACGTGAAGGATTTGTAACGCATCATCGTGTGTGCGGAGCGCGTCGAGGAATGAGGAGAACACCTCTTGTTTAAGAACCATCCTCCCTCCTTCCATAACAGAAGTAACTTCACTCAACCATTCGGGAATCGAGCGAGTCAAGTCCTCAAGGGTTCCAGGTCATAAGAATAGATCCTGCACCAATAAAATAGCCTGATAACGACCTAACCAGACTGCTACAGTCACCGGTAAAAGGGGGTAGTCCGTATTGTACTCCTCCACAAAGGGAGTAACCTGATCCGTAGAAATTCAGTCGGCGTAGTACGCATCCCATTGTAAGTCGATGGGCTGGGCGTAAATCATATGACCCCTAAAGAATTGCTTAAGGATGACCTGTTTAGGCGGGAACGAGAGAACGGGTTCAGAAGCACAGGTAATTTCAACCTTAGCTCTGGGGACGTTCAACTGCTCAGTTGACAGATGTTCTTCTCGTGGACTTGGAGGGGCATCCATTGACGGTCCAGCTACTGCTTCAATGGGACTTCCAGGAGGAGCTGGTTTTTGAAAAGTCAACAAAGACTTCCTCATGGTGACGTTACGGGGTGGTTCCAGACTTGCAGGTCTTTGACGAGGTTTTGAACTACTCGGGGTCACAGAGGATCTCGGCGTTTGGTTCTTGCCAGTGGTCATTTACGTGTTTAGAATTTGATAGTTAAAATAAATGTTTTTCTTCGTAGGGAAAGAGCGGTCCAGCCCGGATCACCACTGTGAAGAGTGGTAGAAGTTCTAACCGTTCTATATACGAAGAATATCGACTGTTGAAGTACGATACCACAATGTATTGACTGTCTAAGTCTAATACGGACCGAACGTGTATTGAATATTTAGTTCAATATGGTAGAGAGAAGTAGCTATCTAAAGTAAGGTAGATAGCTGGAACGAATAAGCAGAATCGACTGGTTAAGTGCGATTCTGGACAACTGCTCGAGTGCAAGTAGAGTAGTTAGAGAGTCAAATAATAGAGTAGCGTGGATGTAGTCCACACGAGTTGAGATAAGGATTGAGTTTTGACTGATACAGTTCGAAACTCAGTTTGAATGAGTAGCTAAAGCCCGTCTGTGACGGTCGAGACGATACACCAATCACAACTTACAGGACACTAACGGGTGTCTGGGTAAGTCGTGGTTGCGGTGTAAAAAGTGTCTGAGTTCTAAACTACAGGTGCTAGAATACATAAGTCTGCGTGTGCACCCACAAGAGTCGATGTACCGCATACATAGGTCATCGAACTAATTATAGATATAATAAAAGAGAGAAAATAGAAATAATAAAGGAGATATAGTAAGAGCTCATCCGACTATATTTCCTGAGTGTATTTCGCCATACCTCTTACACTAACACCAAATTTGGTGTTTACTATTCCCATTTTATGTTTTGCTAGTTTCATTTCATTATTACTGGATTTGGTATGTCATTCATTCCACGGTCTATTTAGTCTGGCAGATGTTGTACATACAATCCAGTCAGAAAATCGGCTTAGATTCCCCCCAGTAATCTAATACATTTTCCACTCTAAACTCCTACTTGAATTACACCGCTCATGCTAGTTCGAGCCCACAGGCTCTGGCGCATCTATCTCTCTTACCTATCTCGACTCACGACCTCTTGACCCACAACCTCCGACCTACAACCCCTCGACCCACAACCCCCACCCAGACTCCCCGGGATTCCCATCCACCTGTCTGAAATTGGACAACACGATCTCATGAGGGCGCAGTGTTACGACCGGACAATCCCACCGGACTCTGGGCACTAACCTGTACGCCCCCACGCGCTACAAGCACCAATCGTCTGTTTATAGGATTTCCCGCCCAGACTCCGTTACGTCAAGACTAGTTACGTTCGACCTCATTACGACACATATCAGTCACCGGACTTCCCCCGGACCCTGTCTCTGTCTATGTCCATCTTCGTCCCACGCATCAGTCACCGGTCCCCGCTTAGAATCCCGTCACCGCTCTAATCGAGCCCCGTTCCCGTTTTAGTCAAATGACCTGTCACGATTTAGGACTCCGCTCCCACTCCATTTCCCGTTATGGGTTATGCTTTGTCACGATTCGGACTCCGTTCCGTTCCTAACACCAATTTGGTGTTTACTATTCCCGTTTTATGTTTTGTTAGTTTCATTTCATTATTACTGGATTTGGTATGTCATGCATTCCACGGTCTATATAAACTGGCAGATGTTGTACATACAATCCAGTCAGAAAATTAGCTTAGATTCCCCCCAGTAATCTAATAACATTTTCCGCTCTAAACCCTTGCTTGATTCACATCGCTCGCACTAGTCAGAGCCCATGGGCTCCGGCGCATCTATCCCTCTCAACTATCTCGACTCACAACCCACGACCTCCAACTCACGACCTACGACCCACGAACCCCACCCGGACTCCCCGGGATCCCCGTCTGTCCGTTTGAAATTGGACAACACGATCTAGTGAGGGCGCAGCCTATAAGCTGAAGCCAAGTCCTACCAGATTTCCCGCGGGTTTCTCCGGAAACCCGGCCTGAGTGTGTATCCTAACACGCAGCCTATAAGCTGAAGCCAAGTCCTACCAGATAATCCGCAGGTTTCTCTGGAAACCCGCCATGTACGTACCCTAACAGTGGCCTGGACAGCATTATCTAGTTTGCCAGAGGTGATTTGATATATGATCCTCCTTTGGTCAGTAGGAGAAAGCTTGGATAAACATCCTCCTTTCAGGTTTTCTTTGTCTATCTCTATCTCCTGAGCAATTCTACTGATAGTAGATTTGCTAAGACCTGTTGTAGAGGCTACATTCCTATTGGAGAGTCCATTTTGTAGGAGGAAGATGGCTTGTTCTCTTTTGAGAGGGGAAATAGCTTTCATGATAAGAATGATAGTTACAATGTGACGTTTCATGTCACATATTAATTAGAACATCAAATAGATGTCATGTGAATTTTCCTGTAATTTTCCTGGCCCTCTAGAATACATATAATATGATATAATGCAATGTGTGAAAAGAGAGGGTTGCAAAACTGTCCCAATGATTGGTCATTTTTAAATATTCACTGTGACACCAATATCCATCTATATTATGTAATATTTGGGTATATCAAAGTTAGTATGCTAAGGTATATGTGAGAATAATTTCACTATTTTAAAAAACTTTATTTGGTAGGTTATAAAGCATTTATTGAGAATTACCAAAACATTGGGACAGTTTTGGAAGCCACTGTATACTTGTAACCCTTGGACTATTTCCTTTTCTCATAATCCCACTCTCAGTTATTTCACGGCCTCCAAACTTATCGTAACCTTCCCGTTCCTAGTCAAGCTTATTTGTCAATAATGTTTTCCGCTCTTCTCCTAGTTAGCATTTTCTAGACGCCGAATACTTGTATATGAACCCACTGTAGTTGTAGTTACTAGGCAATCAGAATATCGACTCAGAATACCCTCTTACATCTCTAGAAGCCCTATACTAAGTATCCCACTATCCACCTTCACATGCACTCACCCACTCTCAGTCCCCGACCTCTTGGCCTGACACTCGACTTATCCTTCAGTCCCAATCGGTAACTTGCTGAGAGGTACTTGTTAGGACTAGTCTTCATCCGTCTAAAATCTAAGGACACCCAATGGTTATTTGCGAGGGCGCAGCATATAAGCTGAAGCCAAGTCCTTCCGATCAGTCCCCATCGGCCTACCAACATTAGTCAGTTTTCAGTTCTTAACAGCACTAACTTATATGCACCCATGCCCTATACGCACCAATTGTCAGTTTACCGGAATTCCTGCCAGACTCCATACATCAGACTTGTCCACATTTGACTTCATTACATCGTGTATCAATCACCAGAATACCCACCAGACTCCATCCCTGTCTATGTCTGACCTTGTCCCATGCATCAGTCACTGGACCCCACTCAGAAAACCCATCATTGCTCTAACTGAGCCCCATTCCCGTTTTAGTCAATGACCTGTCACAATTCAGACTCGCTCCATTTCCCATTATGGTTTATGATTTGTCACGATTTGGACTCTGCTCCATTCCATCCCATTCCTAACACCAAATTTGGTGTTTACTATTCTCATTTTATGTTTTGCTAGTTTCATTTTATTATTACTGGATTTGGTATGTTATTCATTCCACAGTCTATATAGTCTGGCAGATGTTGTACATATGGTCCAGTCAGAAAATCAGCTTAGATTCTCCCCAGTAATCTAGTACATTTTCCACTCTAAACTCCTCCTTGAATTACACCACTCTCACTAGTCAGAGCCCATGGGCTCCAATGCATCTATCTTGCTTATTTATCTCGACTCCCCAACCTCTCGACCCACAAGCTCTGACCTATGACCCCTCGAACTCCACCTAGACTCCTACGAACTCCACCCAGACTCCCACGAACTCCACCCAGACTCCCACGAACTCCACCCAGACTCCCACGAACTCCACCCAGACTCCCACGAACTCCACCCAGACTCCCACGAACTCCACCCAGACTCCCACGAACTCCACCCAGACTCCCACGAACTCCACCCAGACTCCCACGAACTCCACCCAGACTCCCACGAACTCCACCCAGACTCCCACGAACTCCACCCAGACTCCCACGAACTCCACCCAGACTCCCACGAACTCCACCCAGACTCCCACGAACTCCACCCAGACTCCCACGAACTCCACCCAGACTCCCACGAACTCCACCCAGACTCCCACGAACTCCACCCAGACTCCCCGGGTTTCCCATCTGCCTGTTGGAAATTGGACAAGACAATCTCGTGAGGGCACAGCCTATAAGCTGAAGCCAAGTCCTACCGGATTTCCTGTGGATTTCTCTGGAAACCTGCCATATATGTACCCTTAACATCTATTAATAGTTACAAATAAGCATTGATTTTAGTTGTTTAAGCTTAATAGCACAACTAATTAATCTATCAGTATTTAAATTACTGGACCTTTGCTTATTTTATTGTTGAAGCTCTGTGACACTATAGCATATATTGAGCTATCTAAGAGAAACCCCTAAATCCATTAAAAGAACAGAGATGGGATGGGATGGTCAAAAGGGTAATCTACAAAGGGACAGGTGTCAGGGCACTGCAGGTGGTGACACCATGGTTGGGGATACTGATAGTGGGGTGCTGGAAGGTTATGAGGGTAAAAACAAGTTGTGGGGCTCCAAAATGATAAGATCCTAACAGGTACCAATAGTGGAGTGTCAGAGGCTCATGAGGGTAAAACCAAGTTGTGGAAATCCAAATGATAAGGATCCTAACAATAAGTAAAAATAAACCCTAGACAATATACATAGACCAAATGATTGTTGTACTACTAATGTGGTGAGACAAAAATATGAAATGGGTGATACAAGGTAGACCATACTAGGAAGAAAGATTAAGACAGAATTGGAACAAGTACAGGGGACACAATAAGTAAATGAATGAATGCATGTCAAACAGACTCTGGCTATTGAGGAGGAGTGGAAATTGTATCCAGTGACTAGGTGACTGTCTTCATCTCTACAGGCATTTGGTATTAAAAATAGTATGAGTTGACTCTATTGCAATACACAATATACAAGGGTTTAATAAGCTTGTAATAAAAGTACTTTGTGTCTCAATATCTTGTGTCAGTTAGTGTAGCACCTCCTGACAATATAGGTTGGATGCTCTGGGAGGTGTATAGTGGTTCTGACACACATTAACCTCCAAATGCATGGTCCACAATTAGCATCTTCATATGAAAAGTTGCAATAATTGGTGGACTCCCCCTATAAAAAGGTGTGTTTCATCATCAAATTTAACATTTGGTCCTCTGGAACCAATATGAACCCTTCAAGTAGATCTATGAAATCATTCACCAGGAGTACATTTAGTCTCTCCAGTGGAATGCAAGATGGGCTTACCAGAAACTGTCTAAACAATGAGAGCTTGATATTTCAAACCATGTCTGCTAAGCCTTCCCTTTCCACTAAGTCATCAATGAGCAGACAAAAGTCTCCATCAGTGCAGGCAGTCCTCCACAAGCTTGAATGCTTCCCTAAAGTAATAGCTATTGCATTGCTGGAATCAGTTGCTTCAATACCCTCCTGACAGTAAAGTATACAGAAAAATAATTGATGGTAATGTGCATCCAGGAAGTATGTATGGGTCAGTGGGTGAGAAACTGCAACCTCTTGATGGCTTGGAGGCACTGGCAGAGAGTCTGATAGGAAGGATACATACCATGGGAGAGGGGTGTTACTGTCTGAACATATAACATCATATCCATATTTCTAATTAGTTGATCCTTGTCTTGAAAACTACCACCCACAGCCTACGTGGGATCCTATAAAATGCGGAAGATTTATCTTTTTTAGGTTATTTTGAACTAGCAATAGTTACTAATTAATTAAATATTAACCCCCACTAGGATTTCAACAGCTTGAATACATTTATCCCATTGTAGTTTCATGTGGCTCCTTGTCAGAGCTTTATATTAATTTTTCGTGGACCGGAGAACCCACAATCCTATGTATTAAATTTGCATTTCTAAGTGAGGGATTTTTTGTTCGGGCCTGTGGCATGGTAATTGCAAACTCTTAGAGACAGGAGGATGTATTTGGCCTCCCTGAATTTAGATTAAGAAACTGTTCCCTTAGATTGTTTTTTCCTCGTTGGTTTTTTTCATAAGATCCGTCATGTTATTGCAAATTCTTCCGCCCAGTACGCTGGGCAGTAAGTGGAGCTTGATTCACAATGTTACAATGTTAAACTATTATAGCGGCCAGCGGCAATGCCTACAGTGCTGGTGCAAACTGTACATCTGGAAGAACATGGATTCCAAAAGGCTCCTTCCTGATCGGTCATGCACTTCTGGATATCTTTCAGTGCATACATGTAGATGATTTGAGTGTGGGGAAGTAGCAGGAGAGCTTGTACTTCTGTATAACTGCTTTCTATGTATGCACTTCCTACACATATTTAAACATTACCTACCTATCATTTCAAGTATTCAATAGTCTAACTTGAAAGGTACTTTATAGCTTATTGCGTGCATATGTCTCTGAGGCTGCATACCACATCTTGAATACTGTTCCTCTAATTATTACACGTAAACATGTCCTGGGACATAAATAATATTGGCATCTATTACCTTAAGGAGTATACATATACAGGAAAATATTTTCGGAAAATACCTATAAACATTCCCGTTGTAGTGTGCAAACCCATCGTTGGATACTTAGGTTTTCAAACTCAGCTAGGTTCTATGACGCCACACTTATAGAACCAACCCAATTGCTGACATTGCCGCCTTTCAAATGGATAAATAGTGCGCCCGTTGCCGACTCCTTGTTCTTTCCCCAAACAGTCGCTTTAAACGTCCGGGTTCCTGGTCGTGTGAGTTAGTGTCAGTCTGCAATGTCACATGAACCATGAGACATGCGCATTCTGTGAATTTCTTTATAATTTTCGTCCTCTTAAGAAATAGCAGAGACAACTCGTACGCCTTATGATGAGAATCCTCCCAATCCTCCATTGAATTTATACGTTATCCTATTCGTTCTCTCGTAAACGGCATTCTACCCCGTCTTTGAGTATTCTAGAAGCTGCCCTAGCACTACTAGGGATATACACTTCGGACTGACTCAGGTTACAGAATTTTCCTCGGACATTTCGAGTAATTAAATACAAACTGAACGAAGTGAGTCTGTAGTTAATTTCCGTCACTTTCCAGGAGAACGGTAGCTCCGAGTCCGACTCGTTCGCAAGCAACCTCCAAATTCCTTATATCTTTCCCCTCGTTTTGCCGCTCCATAGTAGTGCACGCACAGGCGTCCCGTGTCTTATATATCGACCATAGGAAATGGTAAGGAAAACTTGAATACCTTTTTGTCGTCGGCCTGAGTCCATCTCTGCTGTAGGTGTTTTCGCTATGACAGACTCTAATCCAGCTTCAGAAAGCGAATCGACCCAGTCCAGCCTCGCTTCCGCAGGTCTCGTTCACTTGGCGCCCATTTCTCCAGACAGTCGTGGAGCTGGCATCCATTTGTTGACCCCTCGAGAGTATGGCGGACGGCAAAAAGAGAATGATGAAGGCTCACACTTATTACAATCAGACCAGATGAATACCAGTCGCGTGTCAGTACAGGGTTCCAGTAGTCCACCCGCATCTAGTACTGGGTGTTCCAACGATTTAGAACCAACAGACTCTTTGACAACATATAGATTTGAACATGTCCAATCAGGAGATGGAGAACATCATGTTATTGTGGGCCGGGAGGGGAATTTGACAAGATGTGAAGATGAGGTAAAACATATTACTTTTCTGGGCTTGCATCTCATCCATTTTCCAGCCAATCCGCGTGCCTGGAGCTGTTCAAGGTTTCGGCGTTCTTATCGCTCTTCAAGAAGTGGACAATTTTCTCGTTGTACGCCAGGTTTCTGAGGTATGATACTCATTTTTTATACCCATGTTGATAAGCAGGCTTATACGGCCCCCCAAGAATGCATATAAATTGCTTGGCTTATCACCGCAATATCTCTTTTCTATGGACTGCTTCACTCAAACATTGTCTGGTTCACAAGCGGACGTACTATGGGACACTGTCCACTCTCTCAATGACCTGGAAGTGGAAGATTCAAAGACTACTGAGGGACCACAAGTATTCTTTCTCAGCGGATGGGGCGAACCAGGTTCTATGGTCGGGAACAGTGGACCTACCAACCCTGCTGTCAGGCGATTTTGGGCTTGCTGGTGTGCGGCCCACAGATCCTCTTCTGGCCCCATCGTGCTCGAATTCGAACTTGAATGTGACATATATAACCCACTCTATCCTCAGTCCAGTTTAGAAAGACCAGATGGATCCTCGCGTAAATCTGGCGACGCAAGCAAGCAAGACTTCAGTACTCTTGGAGATGTTAGCGAAGACCGCGCTTCTGTGCACACTCCAGGCATTGACAGGGAATCTATCTCGCCACGAGGATTACAAGGCGACGAGAACTGGTATCATCAGCCGGAGGATATATTAGAAAGTACTACGAGTTACTCAAAGCCGTTACGAGCCCTCGAGCGAATGCGTCGCATGACTGCGACCTCTGAAACTGAGACCAAAGGTGATCGTCGGGAACGCGCACGAGCTGCACGGGGAATTGGAACTTTGGACGTCTTCAGCGTTCTCTCACAAGTGAATGATCAACTAGCCACCGCACCTGACCTGGATATCTTCCTCAAAATCGTCGTTGGAGTGATCAAGGATCTGTGCCAGTTTCACCGAGTACTTATATACCAATTCGACGAGATGTGGAATGGGCAGGTGGTTGCAGAATTGGTGGATTGGAATCAGACTCAGGATTTATATAGGAATCTGCACTTCCCTGCCGCGGATATTCCAGCTCAGGTGAGTGAATTGGACATTTTTTGATCCCTCGATCCCCAGTAAACTGAGTAGGAGCTCAGGCACGCGAATTGTATACCATAAGTATGTCACATCTCAGTTTAGTTCTGGACTTGATGTACTAAACCATCGATGCAAGATAAAGTGCGTCTATTATACAGCCGTACAAAGCCTACTGCCCGCCTCGTGGTACGGAGTAAAAGTGACTTGGATACACCTCTGGTGTGTACACCTGCTCGACAGCCTGTTACAGGCAATGCTGACCGCGAAACGACCAGGACTTGACTCATTCTTATCTTCGGGCACTGAGCCCTATACATTTGAAATGTGAGCATTTGTTCAGGATCCAGACGCTCGACCCTAACGGTATCCAGACCTCGGTAATATGGGCGTTCGAGCATCCATGTCGATTGTGAGTTCAGCCGTTCTGTTTTAGATCATTTCGTTGAGACTCATCCACAGTCTATTGTCGCATTCGGCGCCTTATGGGGTCTCATTGCGTGTCATTCTGTATGATTTATTCCAGGTAATGCCTAGATGCCCAACATATACTAACATTCTTGCTTTGTATCCAGTATGGAGATTATGGTATGCGTGTCTCATTTCCTGTACGACAAATGCTTCGGTTATTGAGTGATTCGATATCCCGTAACGTGGAGCGCCTGAGCTATACGCAACGGCTGCATACTCGCAAACTTGTGAGAATAAACACATACATCCAGCAATTTCTCTGATAACCCTGGTTAGATTAACACATTGCCGATTGAATCCCATCCTACGCCTACCAGTTACATCGTCTCCAATGCTGAGGACCTTTTGTCACTTTTCGATGCTGATTATGGTGTTTTGGTAGTGGGTGAAGGTGCCAAGATACTTGGACCCAATCAACATGGTATGCCAAGACGCGTAGTCCGTGTACATCTGAGCTCACTCACTGCATTACGAATAGGGCGAGAAATTCTCATTCTAGCAGAATATCTAAGGCTGAAACAGTTTGAGTACGTACTATCATCATCTCTTTTCACTTTCTTTTAACAGATGGTTTGTCGGCAGGATGGTTCAAGTCTCCCAAGCCGTTACCGTTGATTATCCAGACCTAGTCCTGCCGACCGGTTTGGAGGTCATCGCTGGGCTACTATACGTACCACTGTCTAGTGGCGGGAAAGACTTCATTGCTTTGCTCCGAAAGGGACAATTGCGAGACGTCCATTGGGCAGGCCGACCTTATAAGGTAAGTCCAATTTGTCCGCATGTCTTAGTTTTGTCTCAACGGTTGTAGGATGGTGATGGGCAAAAGGCCGTTTTGGAACCTCGCAAGTCCTTTAAGGTAATATTTTCCTATATTTTCCTTCGCGCGCTCATATTTGACGTGTAGATGTGGTCGGAGAAAATTATTGGCAGATGTCGAATGTGGACAGAGGAACAGTTGGAGACCGCTGGTGTCCTTGCCCTGGTCTATGGAAAGGTAAAGATATCACCTGTCCTTTGTTTAATGTCTATTAATATATTTTGCATACTTGACGCAGTTCATTGAAATATGGAGACAGGAGACCGCATTGCAGACAACGCAGCTGACGAGCCTACTTCTTTCCAATGCTAGTCATGAAGGTGTTTCTTTTGACTTTATTTATTGTTGCTGTTTCTAAATCTGTTTAATTTAGTTCGCACGCCCCTCAACCACATCATAAAGTTCGCATCCTGAATTATATACCTTATCAGGTCAAGCTAATTTCCTCCACCAGTTACCTCGAGCTAGCCCTTAACGGGCCATTGGATGGCGAGACACGGGAAAACCTTACCCGATCCCATGCAGCTTCGAAGGTACGTATACGTGCCGTCTAACGTGATCTCACAATGCTTATCTCTCGCAGAGTTTACTCTTTACCATTAATGATCTTTTGGATCTCACGAAACTTGAAAGCGGTGGTGAAACGGCCTTCAATGAGCCATTCGATCTACATGCGAATGTAGATGAAGCGACCTGCCCATACAGGTTAGTTTACGCAAATTTGACATTCACCATCTCAGCTGATGTGTTCTTAGGGCTGAAGCGGGCCGTAAGGGTATAAAGTTTGATGTCAATACAACTGATAGTCCTCCATTCGTAATTGGGGACGCCAAAAAGGTTCGGACGGTTCTCGGTAACCTTGTTGCAAATGCTGGTATGTGCGGTGATATAACGCCCTAGCTATGTCTAACTTCTATTAGTCAAATACACGACCGCCGGCAGAGTCTACCTTGAATGCCGCAATTTCCCCGAGCCTGTGGGGTTACGCACTTCACAGCAGACTGTTGTCGAATTTGTGGTTACCGATACAGGTTGCGGGATGACTGAAGCCAAGCTGGAGAGCATGTTCAGAGAGTTTCAACAAGTGGAATCGAAAACGAATACCTCTCCAGGGTTAGGTACATCTTTCGTTTTTGCCATTTATGGGTGAGGTCACGTTGCTAATTAATTTTTAGGTCTCGGATTGGCCCTCGTAGCCCGGATAATCGAACAACTAGGAGGGCAGCTTCGAGTTGAGTCGAAGCCAAATGAAGGGTCCAGGTTTTCGTTCCTTATCCCGTTTGGGTTATGTGATAGCTTCTTGGGTCGCACTGACAGCATAAATGCATCGATGACCTCCCGTTCTCCAAGATTTACACCTTCGTCTATCAGTCAGACTGACGGCAAAGTCGATGCGTTAGCCCCAAGCCAGATGGCTACAACGCCTTTTACACCTCGAGTACCGTTGCCTAAACCACAAGATGGGGTAGAGTGCGCGAACGTTCCTCTGCGAGCCGCCAAAGTTGATAGTATCGATTCCAACAAGGTTACTCCAAATGTTGACAAACCGGGACCTAACAAACTGGACACCGCACCTAAAATGCGCGTTTTAGTTGTTGATGTACGTGTCTCTGTTATTTGGATCTGTGTATTCAGTACTTAGGTTTTTAATAACTTTCAAGGATGACGCAATCAATCGCACGATTCTTTCAAAACGTTTAACCCTCGATGGCCAAGAAGTCTTGCGAAGCACGAATGGGCAAGAAGCCGTAGAGATGATCCAGCAGGACAGATCTTTTGATTGCGTATTAATGGATATACAGTGAGACCTTGGTCATCCGGCGTGGAATCTCTACTTACAAAATGCCCAGGATGCCTATTCTTGACGGCTTTGGAGCCACCAAAGAGATTAGGAAATTTGAAGCGCTCCATACTTTGACCCTGAGCCCCTCTACCCGCACTTCATTAAGACTTAATGGACGAATTCCTATCTTCGCGGTATCAGCGTCGTTGGTTGAGAGTCAAAGAGAATTGATGACAAGTCTCGGTTTCGATGGCTGGATCCTTAAGCCAATTGATTTCAAACGATTGAGGTTGATATTGCGCGGAATTACTGATACCTCAGCACGACAATCCTGCGTTTACCATCCTGGATACAATTGGGAAGTTGGTGGTTGGCTGAGTGGAGCGAATGTACCAAAGAGTATGTCAGAAGTTTGATTTTTTTGGGGATTTTTCTTTGGTAATATTACATGTACCAATGCATTGTTCCTTTTTTTTACGTACAATATCCCTATAACTATAGCGCTAGCACTATTGACTTGGACATACAAGCTTAGATACTGCGGGGCTATATAACTCGTTCGTCCGGTATCGACCGATTGTCGTCACCAGAGAAAATTTCAATCTCCACGACACACGAGAGTAATTCATACGGATCAGACTTAACTTCTGCAGTGTGCAGCTGAACGAATGCACGCCACTGTCCGTAAACATCAGAATATGCAGTAATCTGGCTTTGATCGAAATATTGGGGCATTGGCCTGCCATCTTTCTCCCAGCGAATACTGTATTGAGGATAGGAATCTTCGACAACCGGAGAGGCCTGCGGGTGGAAAGGAATAAGGTCCAATGTAAGCACTACAACTTCGTAGGATGTGCTGTCAATGATATGAACGCTGACGTCGTCGACCAGCGAAACTCGTTTAAGAAGTGACATCCATAGGCCCTCCAGGCAAACGCTGCAAAAGCTTGGGGATGTCACAATACGCATGAGGCATTGTTCATTAGTTGGCCGGTATGTAGTCGTGTTTTCCATAGAAAATGTTGGGTATAATCCACAATTTCCAAAAGTAGAATTAAACCTGTAGCCGACATGACATGAGTTCGTGTTATTCGTAACCACCTTTGCTTACTCGGTGTCATTGCCATATTCGATTATTTCAGCACTACATATCTGAGCCGTGCCTTCGAGGGCAGTATCTCCTAGCGTGAAGGATAATTCATGCGTCCCTCCGGAAAGCGGTTTTGAGCGATATATATCATAATGCCACCTGTCTAACTGGACGTCCGGGCGTGGCTGCCACTTTAAATCCTCTCCGTCGAGGGCGACACTCAAATGTTCCGCTTCAGGAAGCCCTGAGAGCGAGAATCTTACCAAATAGCGCGAGTAAGACCCAGAAGACGTGAAGCTAGCAGTCCATGGAGAAGTTTTGTTGAGAAGTGTCCACGGATAGGTTTGGAAGGGCATTACTGAACGCTCTATTCTTGGCGCTTTCCCTAATAAAGATGGGTTTGATATCCAATGGGCCCACTTGAAAGATGAATTTTCAGGGGCATGCTGCAAGGCATTAACTCCGGAGTAGACATAGCCTCCATCATATTCCTCCCCTTAATCCAAATTCAGTATGTATAAGCCCAAATAACTAACTTGGGAATCACCAATGTTGATAATAGAATGCCCTAGCTCGTGTCGGAGGACTAGGGCTCCATTAATTTCAGAAGCGGTAGAAATTCTATAGAAAGTTATGCCTATCTAGTATTAGGACGAAAAAACTATAACGCACGTAAATTCTCCGCCTAAGCCTTCAAGTTAAATGCGAGATTATTAGTTGTTTCAGTAGGCTTCGAAAATCACAAATCACCTCCATACAATGGGTCGTTGCCCAGAAGAATGGGATAGTCACACTGAGTATGAAGTGATTGACAAGCCTGTCGAGCAATTTCTGGCTTGCTGCAATAAACCGCTCGCAGTTCTGTGCCATCCCGATATAATCCGACAAAGGTACTGAGAAATATTTAGTATGTTGGCATTGTGATACACATTGGGAATCAACCGTACTCTCTAGGAACTCCGCCAACGCCAATTCCACTCTTATAATCGTTGAGTAAGTAAATGTATACAGTCTCATCTAAATACATACTTCCCGGCTAGGTGAAAATGCAGCCCAGAAATTCATAAGCGTCCTGACGGATGAGAATGTTTGATTGTAGGACATATCGACTGCGAGCCGTTTAGCATCAGCTATGAACTTCTCCTTCTCATCGAGAGTATCTAAAGATTAGAATTAAGAGAGATATTTTTCATGTCTTGAGGTAATTGCGCACATCCGTCTGAGAAAAACACAATGTCTACTCGGTTTTCGGAGGGTCCAGAAACGACCAGGGGGAATACTTCCAAATCGTTTTCCAATGTCGAGAGGACCTGCTGGGTCTCATACAAGCCATCAAAGGTGCTCTGGACCCCTTCAGCTTGTATAGTCGTGCAAAGCTCTTCAGCCTTTGACCAAACATGGCTAGGCGAGTAACCAAAGAGCCGTAGCTGTTCTACCGTAGCCGGGTGTCCATCATAGAGTATAGGTAACTCAGATTGTCTCCTTTCAACAATTACGTCTTCAATCTCCACAAGCAAACGGTGTCTCTGTGTTTCGCCAAAAGAACTCAGTGTGCATGATCCATCGGTTTCCAGTAACAAGCTGAGTTGTTGAACCGTGGGTTTCGAACCGTCGATATGGACATTGCTATGAATCAAATGAGTATTATCATGAGCGTCGACGTTGGTCGATATGGCAAAAAATAGTGGTATAACTGTAAAGAAGGCGGCTACAGTGAGCATATGTACCTGCTTGTCCGAAAAACGAGGGCTATGTGATTACTAGATCCCGTTGGTCGCGGCAGGGCTGATGATTGAGGCTTACTTAATCTTTTTGTGTGTGGGCTGCAAGGCTTTACTATGCATAAGTATTTATCACTAACTCACTTATTTTAAAATGATTAAATTATTTGCAATTATATGTTTTACTTGTGAATTTATCGTCTCCCCCTGTATTACAAACTAGGGCTCATGCAGGCACAACAGGGGTGAGGTAAAATAACCAATTCAGGTTAACAATAGAAACCACTACCTGATGTAAATGAGCAAATTGAATTAATTTAGATTAAGCACAGGTTCAGTTTTGCTAGTATATATTACAAAACATATATACACTAGTAACATCTTTAACCATTATATTGGCTTAAGGTATCAAGAGATGAAAGGACTAGGACAGGAGACTGGGAGAAATATCAAAAACTGGACTAGTGGACATGAAAATCAGATGGAAAAGACGCTGGGATGAAGTGATGAAATGCACTTTGTTAAAGTGCATTCTTAAGAAACTCGTGTGACAACTGAGTGCCGGCGCTGCGATTCAGTGCAAGTGTATTGGACACTAGAATAATGTGCGCTAACTTCCTACAGTGAAGAGTAAGAAGGATCTCAACGAAAAAATCAAAGGCTTTAAGCGAAGTGAGTACAATGACATGTGATATACTTAAGTATATAATCTTGGCACGTAAGGGAGCGTTGGATTGTGGTCAAGACCAAGACTTCGTTGTCACTCTCTAGGATGCCACCGCAGACCGCACGATCAAAAAGCCTCGCATGCCCCGTAGCGCACGAGACGAAAAATATGGACACGGAGGACATGGGTCAGTCGGCTGGCGTTCAAAACAAAACACCCGTGACTCCGGTCGCGGTGAAGGGCGTGGCGGGCGGTGGCCGTCATGGCAATAGAGGCGGTAATAGCAGGGGGCACAAAAAGATTGAGCAAGTCCCACAGAGCCACCAGGCCGCGATTTCAATGATCATGTTACACATTATTACACTAAAAAATACTTTAGGGTAATTAAAACTCAGCCGCCTGGACCCGAAAGGATCGCCTTTGCCCATTCGCCGTCGTTCATCATCCTTCTAGCAAAGAAATCGCCAAATGTCTCGCGGAGACCCTCTACGATTGGCTTATCCACTTCGGATTCTGCATCCAAAGGGATTGGCTCATCAGCAGCTGGCATCCGCAGAGATATTAGTGCGTCCTGAGATAATGGTTATATTAGCTCTGTATGATCCTCCACAAAGTGAAAGCGACATACGAAAACGGCAGTGACAAGGCTTTCATTTCCAGCTTCACTGTCGATTTCATCCCCTACAACCTTCACACCACCACTTTCAACCAGTCCCTTACGTGTAGCCTCTTTTCCGACGCCCATTAAACCACGCACCGCGCCTTCCCGCGTTCCTTTGCTCTTACCCGGCGAAATGAGGGCAAGTAAGAGTGTCTTCATGAGCCGTGGTGACAACGACGGATACGTCGTGGAGTGAGCGGTAAGTAGGCGAGAGAGTGTTTGTGCTGCCAATGTTCGAAGCGGTGTAGAATGTGAAGGTGGGAGGGTGGCTGTTAGAAGGATAGAAAGTAGTGGGGGTAATATTTGATGTAGATAAGGTTCAATAAAGAAATTAGAGTTTTCCAAAAGGGCACCGAGTACTTCAAGCCATACTTCGAGGGTACGGCCTTCAGCTTCGGTACTCAAACCCGCTTTTAACGAATTAACTACGCCTTCGGCAACCCAACGGACGAGATATGGTAGTAGACTCTGTAGACCAGCATCGATGCGAAGACTGGCAAGTGCTGCACTACGCTTGGCTTGGTCAGTAGGTGGAGGAATGAGGGAGCCCGTCAAGCGATTATAATATAGCTGGAGCTCCCGAGACAGAACGTGCTTAACCAACGACTGTTTATTCGATGTTCTTTTAACAGACTGTGGGGTTGGACGAGACGGAGACGGCGGTGTTGGAGGGAACTGTGACCCTCCTGCGCCATTTTGTGTTTGACCATTCACAATTTGCTGCTCTGCCGTCTCGTCGCTCCTAGGAATAGACGGCGGATTCTCTGGGATTAAGGGTTGCACACCTTCCACAGCGAGCCAGTGTGCGGTCCAACTGACACCCTTGGGCAAAAATATCTTCTCTTCCTTTAAGACTTTATCGAAATCTAATTCCTCATCTTCGACGAAATATACTGGGCCTGAAGATGGGACTAGAACCTTTCTGAATCGTGGTGGATGCGCTGGAGAATGTCCATAAAGCGGTTCGATGTTAAGGACGCGAAGGGCGTGGTCAATGTCTGATGGCATTAGTGTGGTTCGACGCGCATGGCGCATGAATCGTGATGCTTCCTGTGTAATTGTTAGTCGAATTGATAATGAAACTGTCGCAAACGCACCTCAACTACCTGATGAATCCTGTATTCGACGTCGCTCGCCAGTGCAGACGCGACATGGTCAGACAAGTTATTGATACCTAGAGACTCTGCGATATCCTACGAGCACGTGTTAACATGTTCAAATATTTGTTATCTTTTGGTATTACCTTAATGGATTCTGGCTTATATATCCCAGTCTGCATTTGAGCTTTCTGCTTACCGTTCATGTTAATACAGCTTGGGCGGGAGGGAGGTGCTGTCGGAGTTCGAATCTAGCCATCATTTTAGCTTCATTTTTATATCAATTATCGATTTCTTGAAGAGTCTCAAGGAATGCCAGGACCCCGACGAATTCGTTGGTTGGACGGAAAACCACGGACGACTCTTCCCAGTCCGCATGTTCCTATTCTCTTGAGGAGCATGTACCCTTCACGTCTCTCGGATCATTACTATGATACCTTGCGCGACGATGTCATGTATATGACTTACAACCATGAATTTCGACCTCGTGCACCAGCGCGAGAGCCCAACATGAAATATGACCCAGAGGATCCCTATTCAAAACACAGACGGAATATTCCTCGAGGAGGTCTTCAGATTGGTAAAAAACCAGCACCGCCAACGACACCCCATAACGTGATACGGTTAGAGAAAATTGCGCTGCATTGCATGGTTAAAGAGGCAACGTCAAATCGTGCGCAACTCCTTCCTGCTATTATGGCTCTGCGGGTTTTGTCGGGCGAGACGCACCAGGGAGGTGGACTGCGCAAGCGGGAAGGTGTGCAAATAGTAAAGGGGCGGAAGACAGAAGGAGGGTGGATTCGCCCAGGACTGCCTTGTGGTGCAAGGGTGGAAATGACTGGGGACCGTATGTACGAATTCTTGGACAGTCTCGTCAATTTCGTTCTTCCCCGACTACGAGAGTTCAACGGTATAACAATGCCTTATGCTAGTCGATCTCAACAGACACCGTCCGGTGTGTCCGGAGTTGTATCGTTTGGATTACCCCCCCAAGCATTGGGGTTTTTTCCAGAGGTTGAAGTCAATGTGGACTCATACCCGCGATTACATGGCTTCCATATACACTTTATCACCAATGCCTTTGGACGAGGTGCTCAATCTCAAGCTAGAACGTTGTTATCAGGATTCCGAATACCTTTTGCCCGCGCATCGTGAACAACGATAGTGAAATAAACCAGATTTTGTCGTCGCGTAAGCCGTCCCTATACACTTTTACCTCATTTTGCTGATTGATGCGCAGCAGTCATTTTATGTTACTACATAGTGATCCATGATCTAGCCAATCTCGTCGTCCTTCGATGTAATTAAAAACTTGTTCAAGTCAATCATCGATAACGTCTGGTGATATTTTTAAGGTTGGCTAAGAGATGGCATAGTTTTTACTTTCGCATCATATTTGTGACAAGTAAATCAGTGGTAATAATTGAAGATTGGAGAAACACATCATGTCATTGACCAGACCTCTTACACCTCCCATATCCGAACACCCTCTTCCTTACGAGTCATTAATCCTACAATTTCCGGTGTTTCTCGGTGCTGCGATAACCTAAAAATAGAGGATGTTCCTGCAAAACGGACATCTGAATTGAACGGTCAAGACAGATAAACTGGGGTAAAACGATGGCATTCACCTCCTTCCACACCTGATCTATTACTAATCACCACAATAGTCTCTTGTTCATTCCGTTTACCGTTCACCTTCTGCCATAACGGGAGCAGTCGGGCCAGCCAATAATTCAATGTTTGGGTATCCCATCGGTTTTCTAGATTCTCCTCTGAATCTAACCATGCACAGAGAATGACCACCAAGCTAGTTTTATTGTCTAAGGCGAACTCTGCCAATTCGTAAGGACCCTGTATTGACATCCAAATACATGGCGGGAAGGGATTCAAATCCATGCAGATACCGAGTGACATGCGACCGAGACAGTCTCCCAAGTCGAACACGCTGAAGCCACTTCCTATAACGACCATTATGCCTTAAATTCCTAAGGATAAAAATCCAAAGCAAGATACCTGCCGCAGCCCACGTCTTGTCCGTCATGAACATATTTGACTTTCTGTAGCCACCCTTCCATTCTCCCTCGGGACCATAGACAACTGCGCTGTTATATCCAACGAGATTGTCCTCTGTGGGGACAGTTTCCACTTCTAGCACTTCAGGATAGCCAGCTATAACACAGCAGCGCAATCGCTTGGCCAGCTCGCTACAACACAGTGAGGTCACTCCGAGACGAGGTTGTTCGAGATATGGTTTGATCTCCTCCGCCGAGCTGAAGGTATATCCTGGTGGGAATTGGTATGTTGAACAGAGCACGTCATAAGTAGTTACCGGTTAAAATCATCTCCGGAAGACACAGGAGGTCAATAGATCCAGGTTGAAGTCTTTTTCATACAGAAGTGAGTCACTGGGGACCGCAAGAACAGTAAAGGGTCACTTTGAAGTCAGGTGGCGTAGTTTTGCAGTGTTCTTCTCGATCTCTCCTAGCTGTAGATATAGAGTATATGATAAGACTTAGGGGTCCGAGTACAATGACGACTATTCACCTCGGGAGCCATTTGAACGAGACCAATCTTCCACTTTGCCATTGCTTTCAATGTCGAGGATGTGCGCGATCGTAATAGAAAAGCGATGACTGCCTATCGTTGTTTTTCTGTTCCAGTATCTTGTATCCGTCAAGTACAATCGCCCGCGGATTCCGAAGCGTAAAGCTGTTGAATACGCGCCTGGATCATTTGTCACATTTTGCTATTTACACTCGTTTTTGCATTCTGGCTTCCACTCCCTCTTCAAGGCTCCCCCTAACGCCTTTCCTGGACTGACGCGTATATATATCGCGGCCAAAGGCTCACTGGACCGCAATATCACAATCTCACGATTAGATTTACGCATCATGTCAACCAAAGGCCAGCTCGATCCAAGCGGGAGTGGGCTCGCCCAATACGTGCGTCGATCTTAGTTCTTAGTGTTTCATCGTAAATGAATCCTCACATGACACGTCGATTAGCAACTTATGGACTCCCTTGGCAAAGGCGCGTTCGGACAGGTCTATCGTGAGTGGAGTGGGCAATTAATCAAGTAATATTACATTGAAGTGGCATCAACGTGCAGGTGCTCTCAACTGGACAACAGGCGAAACAGTAGCTGTCAAGCAGATCCAGTTGAGTAACATACCCAGAGGCGAACTTGGGGACATCATGGTCGGTGGAACCTCCTTTACTACCCCTATCGCTATTGACACAAATACAGTCAGAAATTGACTTGCTCAAAAATCTGAATGTGTGGTATTTCGTTTATATTTAAGGGCTTTCTTACGTATTTTTGCCATTGTACTAGCATGCCAATATCGTCAAATACAAGGGATTTGTCAAAACACGTGAATACTTGTATATCATCCTGGAGTGCGTGTCTCTTTGATCGTGATTTACATGCAATAATGCTTTCTTTTAAAGGTTCTGCGAAAATGGCTCACTGCATAATATCTGCAAAAGGTTTGGCAAATTTCCGGAAAATCTTGTAGCAGTATACATCTCGCAGGTCCTGGAAGGCCTCGTGTACCTCCACGATCAAGGTGTCATCCACAGAGATATTAAGGGTGCAAATATTCTCACCAACAAAGATGGGTGTGTTAAACTCGCGGATTTTGGTGTGGCAAGCAGCACAGCGAGCGCCATGAATGATGCTGCCGTTGTGGGCAGTCCCTACTGGAGTGCGATTTCAGCCACATTTTTGAAGTTTCCTGCCTCACATATTCTACGTTTGTAGTGGCCCCAGAAGTGATAGAGCAGTCTGGTGCCACAACTGCGTCTGATATATGGTGATTAATTTAGACATATTTATCATGGTCACTGTTAACAATCTTACAGGAGTGTCGGCTGCGTCGTTATCGAGCTTCTCGAAGGCAAACCACCATATCATTTTCTAGATCCTATGCCCGCCTTGTTTCGGATAGTACAGGATGATTGTCCCCCCATCCCTGAAGGCGCATCCCCTGTTCGTGTGCCTACTGCCAAGCGTCACTGCTGAAGCTGACTGTTGCCTTTAGATTGTGAAGGATTTCCTATGTCATTGTTTCCAGAAAGATTGTAATCTTCGCATATCCGCCAAGAAGCTCTTGCGGCATCCATGGATGACTGCAGCCCGTAGGCAACTGTCAGGCGGCGCTGTTAAACCTGGGACCGAACGTTCATTCCCGAATCCAAATTATGACGAGGCCGTTCTACGTGTACAAGAATGGAATGAAGCTTTGAAATGTATGTCAATCGTCTCATTTTGAGTCTTGTTTCAAGCGTGTTAATTTTGCTGTAAAGCACCGTCGCGCACCATACCTAATAGACCTACTGCCCCAACCGGTATAAATCGTGTAAATGTTCCGCCATATATGTCTCCGATACCAATGCCTGTCGACTCCGTACCTCCTGCTGGAAGTTCACTCCTACCAGCCTGGAAACCAGGTTCAGCACCCTCAGCCAAAACACCAATGGTTCCCCCATATGGCCTCATCGACAAAATTCAGCCATTGGCTCTTGCATCCCCGGAGGAGCAGACCGATAACTGGGACGATGACTTTGAGGAAGGCATATCTTTGAGCAAGTTACAAGGTATGATCATACATTGGGGCTCGTCTATTCGTTTTCTCAATGCGTAATAGCTCTTGAAAAGTCTGAGCCTGAAAGACTAGAGGAGAATGCTCAGACTATCCGGCCCAATCGAAGCCCTGGTTCTTCTGACAGTGCATCATCAGCCTATGCCAAATCTCCTACGGCTGGGATAACGCCGATTGTAGAGGACTACTCAGATATCGGCGATGATGAAGAGCTGGAAGAGAAGGTCGCGGATTTCAAGGTAATTTCCTCAAGTATAAGATCGAATATCATAATAAGGATCAACTCCAGATGAAAAACTCAGTGCGCAAGGGTATTTTCCGTCCTGAAGATATCAAAACTGTAGGATTAGGACAAATTGAACTATCACCTGCAACAGCGCCTCTTCCTCCCGAACATACGAAGCCTACACGGCCAAGTGCGGGCCCTGTCTGTTCATTGTCGCATTCACGGGCATCCTCCATGGGCGGGTCGTTCGGCCCATCAGACGCAAAGCGGGCCCTTAGCGGCTCAAGTGATCTAGAGCGATATACTGAAGGTGAAGATGAAGACTACGAGGATGTTTTTGCAAAACCCAACGGAACTGGTGAGCTTTCAAATTTTTGCTTTCTGCCATGGATTGCGGTTTGCTAAACGATGAATAAAGTCGCGGAACATGCGGGCACGTTACAACTGACCACTCGTTTGTCAAACAAATCTTGGGTAAGTTCACGGATTCTGGCTGAATGATAGGTCTAATTATTTGTCTAGCTGGGAGATGAACTCTCCGATGAAGAGGACCCGTTTGCCGAGGTGAGCCTTCGTTCTTCGCAGGAAGACGTTTTTTTTTTTGTTTCAAACTATAGTTGATCGATTTAATTGGTTTTAGATTGATGAAGGCTTCGATGAAGACGACCTTGAAGCCAATGTTATCCGTGACAAGCACGCAAGATTATGTGCTTCCGTAAACCATCTCATTGATGAGCTTGTTCCTAATGCCCCTGACTATGCATTACGAGATGCATGTGACGAGCTGGTCAGTCGCCTATTGCTGCATACTTCTTCTGCCTTGATTGTTAAAGATGAATAACAACACAGCTAGCCACCATGGTGGATGCTCCCGAGATGAAAATGCAAATGGTTTCATCCCATGGTTTATTGGCAATCTTGGAAGTCTTAGAGTCTAAGCCGTCGAGAGATGTTATTTTGCGGTTATTGCAAATCGTCAACCTGGTCAGTGGTGGTCTTACCACTCGATCCCTAAACTTAACACCCCGTTACAGCTGGTAACTTCGGACCTCGGCATTTTAGAGAGTTTCTGTTTGATTGGGTAATCGTTCTGATATATGGTTGTTACACACACAACTCACTCATCGCTATTATTTTAAACTAGTGGTATCCCCGTTTTGATGGGTAAGTTAGCGTCACACCATCAATACGTCCTACTCACAGACATCAGGTTTCACATCGAAAAAGTACTCGTCTGAATGTCGTTTAGAGGCATCCAACTTCATTCGCCTACTGTGTCATTCTTCCGTGTTAACGCTTCAGATGTTCATTTCGTAGGTCTTCAGTGATCGATGATTAATTTGACTAAATTTCACTATTCCAATTAGATGTCGTGGTCTTCGAGTTTTGGTAGATCTTTTAGACGAAGACTATGCCGATCAGACTGACCTCGTGGTTCATGCTCTAAATGGAATCGGTAGCGTGTTTGATCTGCATAGTCCAACACCGAAAAACGATTTCTGCCGGATGTTTATCCGAGAAGGCTTGCTGGATCCGCTTTCATCTGCGCTCTTAAATGTCATGGCAAGTCGTGGCGATACGACTTGCGAGATGAAAACGAAGATCATTCAGATCATATTGGTGTTCTGTCAAGTATCACAACAGGACTTCCATGTACGGAATGCACTCGGCACACGAAAGGTTGTGCGCAGTATGTGACTAATAGTGTAATGAGAATGGCCCTCGAACTGATGCCTGAGACAGGACTATTACGCGCTTGCGAGCTCTTGGAACCCGAGCATCTCGTGATACTTCTAAAAGCTATCAAGCATTTATCGATGAATGCAACCTTGCTCGAAGTGTTGCAGAATGCCAACGCTCTGGAGATCCTTGTTCGAATACTTGACGAACAAGGGTCAGGTCCACATAGCACTGTGCGTATCTATCCTAATTGTGTTATTTTACAAACTAATTCATCCTGCAGGAGGTTTCCAACCATGTTTTCCAGACATGCTATAATCTATGTCGTTTGAATAAATCCCGCCAAGAAGAGGCGGCTCAAGCTGGCATTATCTCTAGCCTGAAACGCGTCATCGAGACCAGATCCCCTTTGAAACAGTTTGCCCTTCCCATTCTTTGTGACTTGGCAAGTGCTGGTAAAAGTTGTCGGACATTATTGTGGCAACACGATGGCCTTTCGATGTATCTTAAACTTTTGCATGATCCGTACTTCCAGGTCAGCGCCTTAGAAGCCATTTTAGCGTGGTAAGTAGTTTAGAAGCACCGTTTAATTACTTTAATTATGCTAATATATTCACCCAGGCTTCAAGATGAAACCGCCCGTGTAGAAGATGTCCTCGTGCAGTCTGCATCTACACAGGAGCTACTAAAAGCTTTCGTGACAGCAAAAGCAAATTCATTTGAGAATCTTCTGGACCCTTTCTTGAAGATTTGTCGAATATCCACCACTGTGACAATCGGCATTGCCAAATCCGAGTTTTTCCATCGTATAATTGACCGCTTAAGTCATAGTAAAGCGGTCGTGCGCCTTAATCTTCTGCGTATTTTGCGAACGGTTTGTGATGTCCATCCCGACCGTGCAAGCCTAGTCGAACGCTTTGGTATCTACGAAATCGTGGAGAAACTTAGTAGACAAGACGGCGCAATACTGGTTCGTGAACTGGCGAGGGAAATAGTGCCGGTCGTAGCGCCACCTTCTGGCTTGAAAGCGGCTGCCATCTCAAAAGCTAATGTAGCTCCCAAAAAACGAGTCAGGCGCACTGCATCTGATGTTGGGCTGGGAACACCTTTGCCGGTCGTGGTAGCCGCGAAACCCAAAGTTCGACCCGCTAGGCAAAAACTTGGGGATATATCGTGGCAGCCATCAGGCGAACACCCTGGTAGCGCGGGCTCTACCGGTGGTCGTGTTCATCGGCGGTCGTAGGGTTACAACCTTTTGAATTTATTCCATACTCTCCTTAATCTTCGTTTTCCTATTTCTGGCTATAAGCACTAACCACTCGCTCTTATTTTTTGCACTTCCTCGCATTCACCCTACAGTCATCTCATTCCTTTGGTACTATTAGTCACCTCCGATACACCGGAATATGTATATTTAATATGTATACAGGAGGGTAAATGCCGCGGTAATATATATATGCATAGCTTATATAAATGACAATAAAGCTGGACATAAATATAGGGCAGTGATGGTGATCAAAAAAGTTGTTGATGAGGATCCACTAGGATAATAACAATATAACGAAAACAACATACATCCATACAATACCCGTCATTGTAGTTATAGTTGGTCAAATAAAAGGGTCATCCTTCGGTTTTACCTTTTAAGAAGCAAGCCGATCTCCCTTGTCCGAATTGGGGACATCCACATATGTAATATCAGAGTGAACCGAAGTTGCCTGTAGATCAATCGGATCCCAACACAAATGGAACTTTGAAACCTGAGAGTCCATAGGCCCTTCCCACACGCTGGCAGGCTGCCTGAACGAGGAAATGTCGGTGGCGGGTTGTGTTGGGGTGATAAGGACGTCAAAAAAATTTTGGACCCCAATGCTCTGCAACAAGATATACACAGCATCTGTGACCTCTTCTCGTGGTGCAACCATGGTGTGAAATACCATAGCAATGTTTGACTGTATGTCGTATATGAACGGACCATATGTATGCTCAAATTCATACTTGGGTCGATATATGCCGTTTGCTAGCGTTAAATCCTCTTCTGGGTCATATTCGAATGCTTGGAGCTTTTGGAATGATGTGTTTTCTGGAAGTAGCTCCTTCGACAGCATAAGAGTGTGTTCGGAACAGCCTATCCGCAGGTAAGTCTGTTCTGTATCCCTCTGTAATCCTATAGGCCATTGGCCGCCGTGAGTGAATGCATCCATCACAGCGTCTCTGTAAAGATATAACGTAAATTTTCTTGGAGATAAGGTCATAGTGACAAGCGTTTGATACAGCCTATGTGCAGAAAACTTATGATCCATCATGAAGATGGGTCGTAGCATTCGATATATGAATCGAGTGGATACATCTACCTTCACATCCGTGCGCCTTGGTCCGGGGGCGATTGAAAATAATTCACACGCGACAGGGTTCGAAGTACCCAGAGAAGCGACCTCTTCAAACATCTTTTGGATGCGACGGAGGTCGAACATGGCGATGGATCTCCTCAATGATACTTCGTGTGCCTTAGTGCGTGGTTCTAGCTTTGCCTTCTTGTAGCATTCTCTTGCCGATGCTCCAAAACGTTCGTAAAAGTACATCAATTCTTCTTCCGATGGAAGTGATTCCGTGGAAAGCTGAAGTGTTGCCCTGCAATAGAGGTGTGCGTAAGGTCAGTAGCAAACGCTGTGGAAATATTCGCTTTCTACCCAAAGATAACTTCATGAAGCGACCATGGCTGCATGACAAATGTGACCATAGACCGACGATGCGTATTCTTCCATTTCAGCCCACACGCTTGTGGTGGAGCTGCTTGAATGATAAAACAGGGCAAGTTCGTTATAAACGAAGGGATCTGTTCAAACGACCCGGTACTGTCTACAAGACACCAAGTTAAGGGGGGTATTCTGTGTCTATGGCAGTCAATGTCGCTGAGAAGGCGGTCTCTTGGAGGGTGTTTGATTTCGAAGACCCCGCTATCCGTGAAAAATATGGCGGAGTTCGGTTCTGTCTGATAGATCGTAGGCAATCGTGCCTGCAACCGTAAAACGAGAAAGACAAAGATAAAGACGGACTTTCCTGAGAAAATAATAAGGAGACTTGGTAAGGGAGGGGATCGTTGTCTTACCAATGCCGGGGTGCCCGACGATAACTGCCCCCTTTAATTCTGTCGCTGTAGTGTGTGATGACATCTCGCCCGAAAAAGGATTTATAAAAGCAGGACTATTAGGGGGAACAGGCATTGGGTAGATACGAGAGACTCGTGAGTAAGCACTGCTACCAGACGGGTACCGTGAAATAGGAAACGAATCTTGCATGCCCATAGAAAATGACAGAAGATCTTGTATAATGGCAAGATATTCGTTCCGAATCAATATTTCCCGGACTCCGAAGCGTTCGGAGGCTCCGGCCAGTTGGTCATGGCACTTCATTACCCAAAATAATGGAGTGTTCAGTACGCTTGACTGGGAGCAATGTCTTCGATCGAATAGGTCGATGATCGCCTCCGCTTCCCAAAGTTGACGCCACAGCCGACACATAGTATGAGAGGGGTCGAGTGGTAACACAGAGTCAGAAAAATATGTCGAGGTATGAGGTGAAGCCATAAAGAGAACATTGTCTCAAGTGGCTGAAGCATCTCTCCGCCGACCTGTTAATGCACGAACCGAGGCATTCGAGTTTTCCAACGATTAGCGCTCCATATAAAATACCTATGTTATGTGAGTTCTTGAGAAGATGAGCAAGCTCGCTGCAAATAATAGGTGCAAGTTTAGGAGCATTGCACTGGAGTATTCACTCATTGGCACATCATATTTATTATTATGTAAGCGTCGTAAACCTATAGACTGGTCTCCCGGGATGCCTTCTTTGCTCTATCACTGCCCTTGTTTGTTGACTTCCTCAGCCCCCCCACCCCCAGATCGACCATCCTCTTCGTCCACCGTTCACCCATTAAATAGCCTATATTTTTGCGAGGAATGTGACGCTGTCCGATGCAATCGATGTGTGTCAATTGAAGTCAGTGGTTATTACTGTCCCAACTGTCTATTTGAGGTTCCCAGTGCTAGTGTGAGAGCAGAGAAAAACAGGCAAGGAAATAGCCACCCATTCTTTTTTGTTATCCTACTCAATACCCAGACAGATGTGCACGAAACTGTTTTCTTTGCCCACACTGCCGGAATACATTATCAGTCGTCCCATCTGACCCACCAGAACTTGACGGTTCGCGAATGAGCCCTATCCAAGTTAGCGCTATCGGCGAACCACCATTCTTCTTATACTGTAATTCGTGTCGGTGGGATTCTGCCGACGTCGGGATCGTTTTTGACAAACCAACGGGGCTAGCTGGTATGGTCAGCAGTGTTGCATACTCGTCGGTATACTCACTCCAGTTTTAAAATCAGTACAGCTCCAGAAACATGAAGATTCGGCACCAGATTCTCTCGAATTTGAACGGCTAAAGGAACACTTTGAGCCATTTATTCGCGCATCCACACTTGCCGCGTCAGTGAATGCTCCACCTATGTCTTCGACACATATAAACCCAATCACTGCTGCCGCATCATCTGCTTTGGCGCGTGATATACCAGGTGTTGGTAAATACTCCGCATTGAGTAGGCATAACCGCTCTAAATCAGAAAGGATTGTCAATAAGGACGAATTGGCACCGTATCGAAGCAGATTTGAAGCAGGAGCTAGCGGGGGGTTGGGTCACGGCGGTGGAGAGGTTGACGTCAATTTTATGGCCACATTAGAAGACATTGGTGAAGTTGCGACTATTGAGCAACGTTGGGTAGGTAGTTGGACCTCATCGTTGCATGCAAGGTACGTCCGATTTATTAGTATGGAGACTGCACACGGGCTCATGGGGCAATAAAGTGATCTTAAACCGTTGCGTATACCACTACACTCCAAGAAATCCAAGCGATGTCCAACGTGCCGTCATATTTTGATCAAGCCGGAGCAGAAGGCCCAATCTGTACGATACAAAATCAAACTGGTCGCTGCCAATTATCTCCCTGCAATCACAGTTTCAATTCCCGTACTTACGACACCTCTACCTGCCAGTACGATAAAACGTTCCGCAGCCGCAAAGCCACAAGAAGACGAGAAGGCGGCGCAATCACAACTACACGCAGGAAAGACATACCCATTCCAGCTTTCCCTCACGAATCCGCTGTATGATCCAATAACGGTTAAGGTGACTATGCAACGGACAGCGAGTGTATCTGGAAAGCGTCCGCCGTTCGCAGTCTCCTTGCCTAATACCCCATTTACTATTGCAGCTTATGCCGAAGCATGGGAATATGAAGATGATGAAGAAATGTATAATGAGGATACTGACGATATTGACGAACTCTTGGAGATGAGGGGTCTATCTGGTGTAGAAAGGGGAGCAAGGGAAAAGAGCAAGAACAAAACTGTGGGTGTCTTGGAGAAGAAAGCCAACATGACAGTTGTGGGTGGAGAGGTTGTCGTAGGCAAAGACGGCAAGGGGGATGTCAAGGTGCGATCTTATACGTCTTTAATGGATTTTCACTGACACTATCGCAGTTCAATATGATGGTGTCATATACTTATCGTTCAGATGATCCTGCTCCGTCAGAGGGAGGCTCTGAGCCGGGTGGGAATGTCACGAAGGCGATAAAAAATGTGTCGGCACCAGAGATGAAGACATTTTCATTTTATACAGTGGTGGATTTAGGCGTAATTATTCCGAAAGATGAAATATTATAATGTGAAGCCATTTTTCCGGTTCACAAAACTTGGGTTGAACCTTGGTCCCGGGAAATGCATTCCCTGAGCGTTAGTATGAGTGTATAGGAGGAAATGTGGCGAAGGCAATAAAGAATGTGTCGGCACCAGAGATGGAAGACATGTTCATTTTATACAGTGGTATATTTAGGCTTTATAATTATATCAAAAGTAGAAACTATAATATGAGGCCATTTGTCTGGTTCACACTTTAAGCCCCAGCCCCGGTAAGTGCATGCAAGCCACGAAGCAAGGGAGATTAGAAACGGTTCCGTGTGGATTGGAAGTGGCTCCGTGTGGGTTAGAGAGCGGGGGCTGTTGGATATGTGAAAGGTGCGAATATAGGTGCCTAGCCTAGGAAGGAGATTAGATGTGGTTCCGTGTAGATTAGGAAGCAGGGGTTGTTGGATCTGTGAGGAGTGTGACTATGGGTGCATAGGAGCGAAATTAGAAGCGGTGCCATCTGCGTAGAGGGCGAAGACTGCTGGGTCTGTGAAGGGTGCGAGTTATGCGTGCATAGGAGACTGGAAGCAGTTCTATGTGAGTTAGAGAACAGGGCGTGGGACCGGCTTGCTTGTCCAGGGCAGTTGGAACACGATCGACATATCTTTTAAAACGAACTCTTGGGTGTGATGTCACTCTTCTAGATCTCTTCAAGGAGTGTATAATCCATGTCAAATAGTAGGCCCTCAATTATTTTACGCGCTGACCTCTCAGCTTCGAATCTGTTCTTCTCTAATTCGAGCATTTGCTGCAAAAAGGAACGTTCCGTCTCCAGAAAGAAAATTCTCTCCCGGAGAGCCGCGATAAGGGACGCCGCCTCATCCCTGACTTGATTAACGAGTCGAGACTCAAGTGGTTGCTACTTGAAGACTCTCCCAGATGACTGCTGTTTGGAGTCTTGTGACATTAAAAGCTTCTGCCCGTGTTTGTTCCGGCATGAGTAGCTCTTCGTCTTTAGCGTGCGCTTCCTTTGCAGATTGTGTGACGCCTTCACGATTGCGGAGCGTACCAGAATTGACCGCAAATACATTTATTGTAGAGGCTACCGAAGAGCGCATACCTTTTGTCATAGCGTGTATTCCCCTGCGAATGCGTCGTACAGAGCCTGAAGAATCCATCTCTAAGGAAATAGTAATGGCAGGTGTAAGAATATATGATGGTTTTCATGTGGGTGAGGGGGTGACAAAGCCCTTATTAGAATACAACCGATGACTAAGCTACTGTAAAGTACACAATTAGCCGAGCGTCGACGACGTGCAACACTATGACTTCTAACAGCAGGAAGAGCGGAAAACACGATAGTAATGCTTCGACGCGAGGGATGGTGACTTGAGCTGGCTTAGATGGATCCCGCTGCTGGTTGCTTGGGTCTCCCTGTTACGTATTTTGACGCCCAAATGAGGATGTGACAACTGAAAAGGGGAATAAAGCATTCTTCCGATTTGAGTTTAGAAAAAAAAAGTTTCAAAAGTTGTAAATGATTATATTTAGATTATACGACCCAAAAAGCGTTCAAGTACGCATAACTATACATGTAACTCTCCAAAAAATCATTACTTGGCTGTACTTCACATTTCATGACCATCGAAAAGGCAAGATAACGGCCTCAAAAATTTCATTATAGTTTATAGCAGATAATTACTCCATATACCTAATTTAGTAGAACCCCAAGGATATTTGCGTTTGAGATGCCAGACTCCCGGTACGACATAGTACTCCAATCAATCAAGTGAATTGGGGCGCCTTAGACTGGCCCCCGGAAATAGTTCACATTGTCTTCAGGGATGGGAACTTCCGTCCACACCAATTCATAACTGTTGGGACTTTGTCTAAGTATGTGTTTGCAATTTTTAGTACAATAAAGTAGAAAGGAGAGAAGCACACTCGAGCGCAAGTAATTTACCCCGATATTCGTATACCCCTAGCGAGTCATACGTCTCAGATGTCGCTCGATCCATGTCAAACCTCAAGGTCACATTTGGATCTAAACACGGAGATGGTCTAATCCTTTGGATTAGGTTCATTATCAGAAAACAAGAAAATGCTGGTGGCGCTTGAAGAAGCGCCCAGTGCTTCGTCGCATCTGTGTAGGCTGAGAGCTTTTCATCTCATCCCTCACAGGAAGTAGCTACAGTTGAATATAACCTAAGAGCTTGTTTTTATCTCATCCTTTGCAATGTTCTGGTGATCTTCAGCTGCACATTCAGCTGTTTTAATAGCAAATTGCAGATGTAACAGCCCTATATTCTAACAGAGAAGATAAATAAAAGTATTTCAATGCTCACAATCTCAACTTGTCACAGTTGGTTTCATATATAAATAGTGATGGTATATCACAACAGCATATAGTTTTCAACTACATAGTCTAACATTGCATTACCTGAGCACGGCTGTATGGCAACTTTGGTTGAAAATAGAGGTGCAATATGTCTTCCCAAGTTACATTGAAAGTAATCTACAAGTGAGCTCCTAGGCTAAGTTAAAGCGTCGAGTTTCTTAATAGTTGGAACTTGAGTCACAGTAGATCCCAGGGATCCACTTTCTCACAGTCCGGGCTTTCGCTCCGGCAGCGGCGGTTTGAACACTTGAGCGTTAGCCCCCGACAATGGTGTGTGGTGTGTCGCTTATATTCTTGAATTCTGTCTCACTCTCTAGATAGTCCCACGGGCCAAAACGCTCAAAGGAGAGCCCGGAAGCACTACAAGCCAGAAGACAGCGCGAACTTGGCATAGCGCAGTATACCGCGTTGTCTAGTCAGGTTTTAGGACGGGTCAGTATACTTTCTGCCGGTCTTGCGGTCGTTTTCAGGCGATTCTATTGCAGAGAAATGCGCAAGATATTAGTGAAGAAAGCCTAAATCTGACGGCGGAACTCCTTGCGATGAACCCCGAATTCTACACTGTGTGGAATTACCGACGTCACGTTCTATCCACTGGCATTTTTCCCAAGAGGTGAGTGAGGGCGGTTTATTTATGCCGCCATTAACACCAACTATCGAACAGGACAGCCGGGGAAATAAATGATATCTTGGCAGGAGACCTCGCTCTGACAATGGCCGCACTTCGCCAACATCCAAAAGTGTATTGGATCTGGAACCATCGCAGATGGTGTTTAGAACATGTACCAGATGGCCCAGGCGACGACAAAGATGGCTGGCGAAAGTCCGTTTGGACTCGAGAGCTCTACGTCGTAGAGAAGATGCTCGACGCCGATGCTAGGAACTGTACGGCATGGTCTCACAGCATTGTGCTTTCTCACTCAAAGAATCCCAGTCATGGCGTGGAATTATCGGCGCTACGTCCTCGCGCGTTCGTGTGCGCATCATTCACCCTCTCACGAACTGGCGTACACCACCCGGAAGATCGAGGCGAACTTCTCCAATTTCAGCGCGTGGCACCAACGCTCAAAGATCTATGTGGTTTTGTGGCAGAATGGCGTCGACGAAGATGAACGCACGCGGATGCGGGACGGAGGTATACGGGGTAATCCGTCATAAGCAATGTTAATATGCCTTACGTGCCTGCCCAGAATTCGAATTGGTGAAGCAGGCCATGTATACAGATCCGGCCGATCAGAGTGTATGGTTATACCACCGCTGGCTCATAGGACTGGGTGAGAATAATCATACCATTGGACGATTATCGTGTTGACACGGGCCCGAGGTACAAGTCACGATGTACTAGAGCGCGAAATCAAGGGAATAGAGGAGCTGATGGAAATAGAACCGGACAGTAAATGTGCGACTGGTGTGCATGTTGGTTTCCCAAGTACTGACGAATTTCAATAGGGTGCCTTGATACCCTTGTTCACTACAAATCCCTGCTGTTACGACATACTTATTCAGACGCACTCGCTCACGAGTGCATTGAACTCCTTTCCAAGCTTCAGCAGTTGGATCCCTTCCGCAAGCGACGTTACATTGATATGGGTTTGTGTTTAATGTGGCATTTCAACGTGACTAGAGAGTCTGATTTCCCATAGCGGATGAAATGACTAGCACGAGAGAAGAATACGGTGCTTCATTCCGTATTGATTCCACCAAACAAGTGGATTCCATGTTTAATTAATACGGATAACTGCAGGAGCGTTCGTTACACGCAGGACTATGTCATAGTACAGTTTTATTCATATCATAGAAACTTATACATGGTAAGAATTTTTGGCATACGCAAACATGATACAAATGAGCGAGATGTGGTTTGTTCAGCACTTGCAGTCGCTGGGGTTGCATTGGCAGCTACAAGGTGGTATTAGACGTGCGTATGCACCACAGATTCGATATAAACGTACTTATCACCACACTTGCAAGAGGGTTTGTCACAGCCGTAGTTTTTGGGTGTCTCTGTAGTCTGGGTTACACAATAAATATCAGAAACAAGTTACACTGGGGACAGCGATCATGGCTGTTGTTGTTAAAGGTTGGAGATGGGATGTATAGCACAAGTAAGGGCCTTTATAACCTACGGTGGCTGAGATATAAGGCGAAATGAGCAAGCGTCATTAATATTGACGTCAAGGGGGTTTGTAATCCATGGTGGCTTATTTTCATAAACACTAGTTACATCTCCTGACATGTATTCTATACCCACTTGGACACGGTGATCAGAGTTTCGGTCTATTGTAAAGAGCCTGAATCTCACATTAAAGACAGATTAATTAACGGTGACCCGACGGTACGGGGAATGCCATCATCGAGCAGTGTATTATTCCATGTGTAAAGGTAGGCTCCTTCGACGTGCATACAACCACGAATTCCGCGGGAAGGAAATCATAGATCACAAAAAAAGGATCCAAACATGGAAGGGTGAGATCCGGAGTCATGCTGCGTGGAATTGGAGATACAGTTGATTGAAAAAGATTGTGGAAAGGAAAATGAAAGGAACAGGACATAGAATGGAGCAGAAGGAGGGAGCGTGTCGGATAGATTGCATACCAAATATAATAAGTCAAAGGCCAAACACCAAGGACCGAAGAAACGGGGGATAGAAGAAGGCGAAAAGAAAATTACACATTCACATGACAATGCACTTGCAACATCCCGATCCGTGCACTTCTTCTTCCATATGCACTGGTGAGGTAGTAATCCCTGTTGGCGGGCGGACGATAATCTGAGGGATATCCTGTCGCTCCTTTCGTCGATTGTGCCCAACGACATCAGGCGCGGATGATGGCCCGTAGTGTGCGAACGGCGGCGGGGTTTCTTGTCTGCCACGCGGGATCCCACCGCTTCCCTTGAATTCAACAGACGGCCTCTCGCCACCCAAAGGTGGCGTCTCCGAGTCTTGCTCTTTGATCGGTGGCGTTTCTGTAGCACGCTGCCCGAACTCATCCATGAGTAATTCTTCGCTCCGTCGTGGAGGTTTGTATTTCGAATGGTCGAAGCCGAAAGTCCCAGGGGCCTGTATTTCATCAGTCTCTAGCCTACAGAATGAATAAAGCGAGAAACTCACCGGGGCAATACGTGACTCCCTGACCCTCTTTTTTGCTGGATCTTCTTTCTCATATTCAATTCCCATTCGCCGCGCTACAGTCGGGAGGATTACCTACATCGACGACAAGTGACGTTATTAAACATTTTTGTGTCCTATCACAGCAAAAAACAAACCTCATCCCAATTGCCATCTCGAGCCACTGGTGAACGAGTCTCGGGGACAGCATCGGCCAACCCGGTATAGTCACCTAACTCGGATGGCGGTGGCTCCGATGCTGACCTCGACACATCTACCGTACCCTTGGAACGTTTCTGAGTCTTCGCCTTCGTCTTTGTCTTTGTAGCGGTACTCCTGTCATCTGTAGGTGTTTGTGTGCGACCACGCGCCTGGCTGCTTGGTTTGGTATTTGATGGTCCGGCCGCAGGTGATTTCGCTGCAATGGTAGTTATCGATGCTGTGTAGGTGTCTGATGTCATGCCCTGTCCAGTTTGAGGTGTTCGAGGTTGAGATTTGGATATTAATGTTTTGGTTACAACAGGTGAAGTGGAGCGAGGTAATGGAGCATTAGTGGCGAAAACGGGTGATTGGCCGAAGGGTTGAGCGACTTCGCTGAGCGGGGAATCGAGAGAATGCCCACTATGATCTTGCTCAAAGTCTGTTTCCGCTTCAATATCTGTAAGGGGTGTCTCATCCATCACTCTGCCGTCAACGACACCATCCTGCGTATCTATGTAAATGCTAGCTCTGTCCACACTAGAGAAACTGTCGGCTCGCTTGCGTGGGGACGCGATGACATAGTTCTCGGTATGAGTACCAGGTTCCTCATAAGGCCTTGTTCGACGAGCCATCTTGAGTGTATGCCCAAAGCTGGCTATGTCGAGCATTTCCATTCGCCTTCCAACGCGGTATTCTCCAACACCGCCATTGCGCGAAACATCACCGCGATACCAGTGTTGAAAAGGTCTCTCTTCGTCAGATGAAAGCCGGTCGGTTTGCTCTTTGCGACCCTCCTTAGGCCCTCCCGTCGGAAAAGGTTGTGGTTTTTCCGCTGCCCGCTTTTGGGCAAGACTTGTTGAAGATTTCTTCTTTGAAAGAGTACGTGGCGGAGGATCGGCATCCAATGACGTCCCGTCAGATGATGAGAATGTTTGGCTGGGGGGTAAACTGGCCTTGCCACTACTGATGATGGAACCGAACCCTTGACTCGACTGACTGCCGCTCCTCATGCGAGACGTAACGGTCGGTATGCGGCTCGGTGTAGGAGTTACACGCCCTAATGGCGGACTCTGCACCCTAGAGGCAGGTCCTGAGCTCGGCACGGGAAGAGGCACGTCGCTGCTATTGACAGCAGAAGAGCGCGCTGCATTAGCATCAAATGGAAAGGGCGTGGACTGAGTGCGTTTCCGCTTCGGAATTGATTTCGGAGTGGATTCTGCGACGCGCGGCGGCTGGGATGACGGTGTCGTCGCTCCTGGTCGCTCACGCGTGTAACTAGGGCGGGGTATCGCGCTCGGTCTTTGAGGATGTGCTGTATTCGAGGTAGAGCCGTTTGTGGGGGGTCTTTTCGATGGTGATACCCCCCGTCGGGTGCTGTGTGAATCTGGCAGTGTACCCTCGTCTGTTATCGAGATAGTTGACAACCGTTTAGAGAGAATACGGGATTCTGACTCCAAGCCTATCATTTTGACATGTTAGCGCAATACACGGCCCGGCGTCAACAATTCTGGATACGTACGTTTCCGTAGAGTGGGTACAATAGTCTCGTCCCAAGAGGGGGAGGGCAATGTGTTGTGAGGGTTGGCCATGAGGGTGGCCATGAGACCCCCTCCTCACAGGTAATATTAGGACGCAAAACTAGATCCTTATAAGATTGCACAACGAACCAGGAGAGGCAACGACTAAAGGGAGGGGAGTCTGTAATAGGCGAATGAATCTGGCGCTCGTGTAGATACTCCGGGTGTTCCCTTCCCAATATAAATTAAATAATATAGATCCGGTGCGGTCACAATAAGCATGGCGAGTTTCCATAGATAATATTGTAGGGAAAACATTAACGACAAAAAAAAGTTAATCATAACTAGGCCTTGACCTTTCCAATTAACTGCGCTTTAACCCCCTTTCGAGCACTCTTCTCGAGAGTCTTCGATTTTTCCTTACTTTTTTCAACTTTGGTATCTCCTAGGACAGCCTTCTTCTTCTTCAACTCCTTACGGTTCAACGTCGGCTCTGTAGGTTGGGAGCTCACAGGAGCGGTGGGGGTGGGTGAGGATGCGGGGACAGATTGCTCGGTTGCTAGCTGTTTCCTTTTCGCTCTCTTTGGGGGTTTCGGGGTTTCGATCGCAGAAGCGGCGGGAGTGGGAGGGGGAGGAGGAGGAATAGTTTCGTCTGTCGTCTGTCGTCTCTTTTGCCATCTCTTCAAAGGTTTAGCCGTTTCGATCGTAACGGGCTCTGAAATTGCTGTCGCAGCAGGAGGCGTCAACGCATTCTTCGCATCCTTTCTCTTTTTGGACTTCGGAGGTGCAGAAATGACTGTAGCAGGTTCGTCGGCCTTGTTCAACTTTGCCCTCTTCGTCTTGTTCTGCTTCTCTTTCGAAGCATCCACCCTGTCAGCTTGCGCATCTGCTGCTACTTCCGCTGTTCGCTTTTTGCTGTTTCCCCCAGATGAGGCATCTGCTGAGCTGAGTGCCTTCTTTTTATCAGCTTTTGAATGCTTCGCCGGCTCTGCTGATGTTTGCGAAATTGCTACAGGTCCCGGCACCTTTGTTGCTTGACCAATTAAAACCGCCTTTGCTTCAGCCTGTTTCATTTCCTCGTCCGTCTCAACTGCCTCCTCCTCCTCACCGCCAAATCCAGTCCATTCTCCGTCCTCAACAGTCATACCTGCCCATCTACTTCCAGGTTCGTCTGATCCTAGCGGACAAGTCCATATTGGCAAACTGACGCTGTTGGAGGTTTTGATAAGTAAATTCTGTACATTTTCCCAACCCTCGTGGATACGTTTGACGACAGCAGGTATGGCGGCTTGTAAATTTGCCAATACTTGACTGTCTTTATGCGAGATATTAGCGATCTTTATCGAGCTAGGGAAGAAACGGCGAGAACTAAATCTTCATTACAAATAAATACATGATATAGAACGTACGTGCAAGTGCCCTGATTTTGGTGCATGTACGTGGACGAAATAGCCTTTTCTAATTCACCCTTGAGGTCCTTTTTGGTCATGGAAACAGGTATAGGTTGCCTAGTGGACCATCAAATTAGTTGTTAGGCATAATAAGGACAACTCACTTTTTTGCCTTGAACCATTCCTTTCCTAGGAGACGAGGTAACAGCGGCAAAACTCGATCATCAGCGAGGAAAAGTCCGTTTTCCCGCAGAAGCAGTCGCCGTGCATCAAATCCTTTAAATTTTCCCTTCAGCTTTTCCATCCCAACCACACGGGAGATAAATTTGATATTGTGAGATTCTAGGAGATCTTTATACTCTCGTTGCGGGTCCTTGGTGATCAAGCATACAGAAGTTGTTCGAGGATCGACGAGGGGGTGTGCAAGAGGGCTTTGAGCAGAGTTAGGGCAATAAAAGTCACAAAATAACTTGAAAACACACATCTTCTGAGGCTTGAGATTTTTTTGCGGCTGCATTCGCTTGACTGTCATGACCAGCCAAACATGCTGCTCTTTTCCGGGAAGCAACTGCGTCTCGTCCTCTTTTTCTTGTTCGGCTCTAACATGCTTGAGCAGGGCAGTCACAGCCTTTTTGCATTGTTCTAATGAGACATGGTCATCAATGAGGGTGGGCGATTTTGAGGAGTTTGAGGAAATGGCCATTATAACTGGTGACGATCAGCCACTAGAAAAATATTTTGTCACGCGTTGTGACGTGGCCGACGCTGTGACTCCTACTAAATAGTAATGGCTGCTTGCTTGAGATTTACTCGCAGAGTTGAGTGTTATGAACAAATTTGATAATGGGACTTAGTTTGTATCTACTCAGGTTTGGAGATCGTTTCTGGACAATCAAGGTTGGAAACAGCGTTATCCTCTTGGACGCATTTAGTTAGCCAGTCACCGTGAGCTGACTGGACCGATTCCAAGCCAGGCCACGACTCGGCATGCTTTCCCAACGTGAGAGCTCTATCTAATTACAGGAATCTTCAATTCAGCTTATGCGAAATGTAGCTTAAGATTGAGAGCGCTGTTCCGGGATCGATTCATGTGTCGCTCAAGATAGAGGATCGCAACTGTTAGTTGTCTTCTGCGTTGCTGTGGTGTCGTTCACAGATGTGGTTCACTTTCCTAGTAAATAGGGTTCGGGTATGGCTTGAATTGTCTTCCTCGTTCCCGATGGGCAACTAAGGACTTTCCCTCATAGACCGTGCACGGTGGGCTCCTTGCCTCACTCACCGATACCCTCGGCTCCCTTGCTATTGGTGAGTATTTGTTTGTCCCGCAATACGACAAAATGAGGCAAACATACCATTCCTTATCATGTTTAGCCACGAAAGGCCACTACATGACAGGCAAGTATGCCTTAGTCCACAATAACATGCCGAATGTGGAATAGCAAGCTCATTACTATTTTCACTGTGTAAGGCGTTTCTACAGACATAGGGACGTCATTTGTAAAGGGTGCTGGTACCACAGGTGATGTCCTCTTCGCGAAAGGTTTCGTAGTCGGCCTAGGTACGTAAAAAAAAGAAGTCTGCATTTGTGACCGACTGTCTACGTTTAACTTGGAAATACAGGACGCTCGTTGGCATACACTCGTGTCGAATTTATGAATTCCAATGGGCAATTACTCGCCTTTGGTCGTAAGTACAAGTTATTTATTCTTGCCTTTTACACTTCAGCGATACTTACCTTATTGTAGATCACACGAAATATATCGGGAAAAGTCACGATAATCCCGTACGTCTCATATGTTATGAGGGACACTCCACTGATTGGTCCTAGAAAAATGTAAAATTTTCGGAGGATGGTGAGACAGTAACAGAAGGAGAAGATATCAAAGAGGACTAGACCGCTCTTCGACAGCTCGGCTCCTTCGACATGATCTTACCTTTTTTTCACGAGGACTCGGGTCGGATACGAACTTTCTTGGTCATTTACGCATTGGCGAATGCATTTACTAATGATATTTGTATTGATAATCGTGTCAATGCCTACACAGAGTTTACACCGAGACTACAAATATTGAAGAAAAATTTCGATCAAACCAGCACACGTCCACATCAGTAGCAACGAGTCACAGCCTGAGGCCCAAGTTCTTGATCGCAGAATATCCTCTAGAATTTGTGGAAATCTGAAGTTTTGAGAATGTTCGAGCCGTTTCTTACATAATTGGATTATAGTATGGTTACGGTTTACAGCCATTCCTGACTTGACAATCCTGGTTCTAGTTTTGGGAGCATTCTATGAGACTTCTGCCAGTGGACACACTTACAGTTATAGCTTCTATGAATATCTAGGCATTCGAATGATTGCAGTTGAGATGGACAAACGCGTCCCATACATATTTTGCCCTTGAGCCTCCCAAAACTTTACATAGCTTAATTTGGAAAGTGCCCAGAGAATTCTTAATACATAAAACTTTGACCAATTTTCAAAAAATTGAACATTCTCAGGCAAACTTTATATTTTCCACAAAATTTAGAGGATATTCCGAGACCCGAGAATTTGAATATCAGCACTGTGCAGCACACAAGTACTGTTGGCAATATGTCAAGGTTAGAATACCCAAAACTTCGCATAAAGACAGAAAACTGGGTATTGCATGTGTATTCACTTTTCAGCCGACCATACCTTCTTCCCGGCTACCCATGTAGCCTTCACGTTCCCGATGGAATCTAAGACAACGAGATCAGCATCCGCACCAGGTCGAAGAGTCCCTTTTTGATTTTCGATACCGAGACATCTGCGTTCGAGCTGTTGTTAATATCGAGAATAGATTGCACCAATGCGCTGAACATCAAACATACGCAGCAGGATTATACGTTGCACATTTGATGGCCTCTCCGAGCGTACAACCTGTGAAGTCTACAAAATTACGTACGCAGGTGTCCAACGTTACCACACTATTTGTTTCACTGTCAAACAGCCGTATTGGACTACGACATGAAGATATGGCGTACCTTCCCGCAAGAGTGTCTGTGCCTTCTATGTAGAGCTTAACACCTTCCTTGACGAGATGACGACCATCACGCCAATCGTGTAATCCGTCGGGGAGATGCGGATCGAGCATTGGCATGGCTAAAGGTAAAAAGCTATGAGATTCGCAGAGATGAGACAGTGTTAAAACCACTTACCATCAGTGACTAGGATGCATCCTTCCTTATGAGCTGTATATGCCAGCTGAGACGTTCAGTAAAAAAATTATCAGGGAGATATTAAGCACAATGCTTACCCTAACCGAATGAGGGTGTGAATGACACCCATCAACGATAATCCCATAATACGGTTTATGGAATGCAGGCGCTTTGGCGACTTTATCTGGTGCTAAGCTTTCTATACTTTCCTTCTGCGAGTCGACTGGCTGCAATAGAGGGGTCGGAGGGGTCGAAACGTCAGAAAGGGCCTCTGAGACGGGATCAGGGGTTGCCACGGTTGTCGAAGCTACTTTCAAAGGATAATCAAAAATATGCAAAGAAAAAGTTCAATTTAAGACCTTGACTTGCAACTGAGGCGAGAGGCCTAGAAGAAGAAGCACCCAACAAACCAATGATTGATGGGTCACGATGGTGAAGCTGCGGCATGGCATTGAAAATATGGGTGATGAGACGTGCGCCCTTTGTAGCTGCCTCGCGAGCCATGTTTGATGAGGCGGCACTAAGGATGAAATGAAATCGAGTTCCCTAGCAACATTGAACTACATGCCTGTGTCCAATAGCACAAACCACTCCACGCCGAGAGAGTTCCTCAATAGCAGGCATGACGCCCTCAATCTCCGGTGCTGCCGTAATAACACGCACACCAGCGAATGTGGTGTTACCACGTCTCCCCACGAATTGATCGGCCGGGCATAGCGCCGCTTCGCCATAGACTTCAGTAAAGCTCTTAATGCCTGATCAAAGGTAAGAATGTCATTAGGGAAAGAAAGTGTAGCATAGAACCTTTTGGAGCGGCGAGAAGGAATCCCTGCATATGTGCACCGCGCTTTTCTGGCTGGAGAAATGGCCCTTCTGCGTGCCAACCGAGGAGGGTGGCGCTGTCCGGATGAGAAACTGCCGATAGGAGGGGAAGAAGCTGAGAGCATAATTTGAAAGTAAGAGTGAGGAGTTAGGATTTATTAAACGATGATTCGACGTACTTTAATGTAGAGATCTCTTTTTTGAGTCTGAAGCACATAATTAGAAGACCCTGATAACATGTGGAAGAAGCCCTACGATGATTGTGGGAAGAAGCCTAAGAAATAAACGGAAGAATTAGTTAAATTCCAACCAGTAAAGATAATAAAAGCGTCACGACGTCGAAAGGGAAGATTAACAAAAGAACTCAATGACTCACGATGTTACACCTGTTTCAACGATCCTCTTAGAGATCATACGTAGCCCCTCGTCATACGCCTTTTCGTCCCCATCGTTAAAGATAGAGAAATCGAATCCGTAGGCACCATTGATTTGAGCGTCGATAAATCCGGGGCTATAGTAGTATGTCAATAGAGTAATAGAGAGCAGCTCAATAACACCTACCTTACGATATCTCCCTTCAAATCAATTATTGTATCAGGACGACGGCGTTCAGTGAAAAAAGTGTTCTGTTGAAGAGCATTTCAGTACTTGGCTCCCAGTAGTTCAGCGTCAAAACAAGCCAAGCGACAAGCTCGCCCCGGACCCTATTTCTTTCCAACACTTCATGAATTATGGCCACTCCATGCGCACCTGTGAATCCAAAATGATGCCTCTTGCCTCATCAATCCAGAGGTCCATCTTGGTTAAACTTCCATCTTCCATGGCCAGACTGCAGTTCGTAAAGCACACAAATGCATTGCTTAACATTATGGAACAGGGAGATGGTGAGAGTTAAGTCGAAGACAACCTGATACACATATATGGCTTGCAAAGTCATGGACAGCGGACCCAATTCGATCGAAAACCACATGGTTATTGAACTTGGGTCCGCTCGCCGCCACGGGCGCATATAGTCAGTGCCGGTACAAAACGCATCCGGAGTCGTTCTCTCGAGTCGCACTGAAACAGTTCGACTGGTTCATAGTTAACTCATTACTGGCTCTAGGTAAGTTATGTCATGTCGTTTGATGATATCATTGCCCATTCTATCCAAAGTGTTGTTGAAGCAGATATGTCAAATACTCGTAGCTTTACTGAGTTTATTCACTCACTATCCGTTGCAGCACTGCGACTTGGGTCCTCGATCTTGGAATATCCTCTAAAGTTTATGGAAAACATAAAGTTTGCCAGAGCTGAATGTACAAAATCCACTGAAAATTTTATATATCCTCAAGAATTTCTGGGCACTTTCCAAATTGAATTATATAAAGCTCTTGAGGCATCCCATTGTTGGAATATGCACAGCCCTGGGGTCCAAATCTTCAATCTCAGAATATGTTCTGAAATTCACAGAATACATAATGTCCTTCACACATTGTCAAAACTTTGAATATTCTCAGACATATTTTATATATTCTGACACATCACAGCACCCAATTTTTCACTATACTTCAAATCAGACACGACACTGAAGTGTAAGAATATATGACAGGTTTTCATGCGGGTGAGGGGGTGACAAAGTCCCTACTAAAAAAACAACTGATGACTAAGCTACTGTCAAGTACTACTTAGCCCAGCATCAAATAAACTACATTAAAGACAAAGAGCATAGAACGGCTTGCAACACAACAAGTTCTAACATGAAGATGAAAATCCTCTTACACATACAGCGGCTTAAAAAACTGACCCGTCAGCGTGACTATTTTGTGTGACCAAATTGGAGTGTGACAAGGGTGCATAACCACAGCAGCCGAAACGGTATCCCACGAGACATTATTCATTTCAACGAATCAGAACTTCTTTCTACCACGAAGCACGAGTATTTCACCATAAGTTGCAAAGCATAGATTCAGGCACAGTTGGACTTGAGCGGCCCCGTTACAGCTTAGCAATGTCTGAACTCTCTATGCCTGATCCCGGTCCTTCGCAGAATATTCTTAGGACGCGAACTTCATCCGTTTCACAAGGCTCGCCGCTGCTTCCACGACCGGCGCGACGAAGAATACCATCAAGAAACTCAACGATTAGCTTTGCTGAGTAGGCCTGCCAATTTCTTAGTGATGTACTGTCTAAGTTCACAATTATCAGGTCGGATACATCTGAGATTCATGCACCAGTTCCGAGACACCACCATCTCCTACAAAGGAGAGAGCCGCAATGGCTACATACCCCAGACGTGTCACCTCACACGTCTCGAGGAGTATCACCGACAGAAGGCAATGATATGTTGGGACGGCACTCACATATGCTCAGTTTTTCTGCATTACGAGAAGTACCAAACCACCGAAACCCGGAGGCAGACCTGCATGGATGGGGGCGAAAATGGATTCGTTGGATGCATCGCAATGCCATGCGTGGCTGGGTCGTCCCAGTGACGATGTTGGGCGTAGCTTGGGTCAAGTGGACTGTGGGACTAGGCGGATACTCTGGTGCGTATTACGACAGTCCTCCAATATCCCTACGCAGTCGCACCTTGTTGCTATTTACGTATTCAACCTCGTTTATTTATCAAGGGTATCAATCTCCTCCGATGTATGGTGATTTTGAAGCACAGCGTCATTGGCTAGAAATTACGACGCACCTTCCAATTCGTCAATGGTACACATATGACCTACCATACTGGGGACTAGACTACCCCCCTGTAACTGCCTACCATTCATGGATCTGTGGCATGATGTATGTTTTAAAACAACAGTGACGATTTAGTCCAACTTAACGTTCATAATAGTGGGTCCTGGATTGATCCGTCATGGTTTGCACTGGATTCGTCTCGTGGAATAGAAACACCAAATAGCAAAGTATATATGCGCTCCACCGTTTTTGCCTCAGACCTCTTGGTATATTTCCCAGCTGTTTTTCTGTTTGTAAGAAGGTTTTTACAGCATCGATCCGGACGAACCAAAGTGGGGCTGCTTCAATTTCGTGAAATACATACCACCTGACGACTGATATTATTTTTCAGCATGTAGCACTCCTTACACTCCTTTTACAACCAGCACTCATATTGATTGATTCTGGTCATTTCCAATATAATTCCGTGATGCTTGGTTTCACTCTTCTCTGTCTCGACTACTTGGCCATATCTTCGGATGTGATAGGCTCAGTCTTCTTCGTTCTTAGTCTTGGCTTCAAGCAAATGGCACTTTATTATGCACCAGCCATTGGGTCCTACCTCTTTGGGAAATGTATATTTCTAGGACCTCAGGATGGGTATTTTTTTTTTCAAATAATATTTTACCTCTTGTGATGCTCATAACATATGTAGGCGTAAACTCTTTGTTCGCTTGGCCTTCACCACACTTTTGACCTTCGTACTCATTTTTCTCCCATGGCTCACGCCTACTGCGATAATGGACCCGATTTCTCGGATATTTCCGTTCAATCGCGGGCTCTTTGAAGACAAAGTTGCCAATTTTTGGTGCGCTAGTGACGTCGTATTGAAGTGGCGACGATGGTTGGGTCCTGCAAGCCTTGTCCGTCTATCCGCAGTTCTTACAGCAGCCGGATTTTCACCAGCGGTGATGGGGCTTATTTATGGCGCCTGGTCGATAGCTCAGAAAGCTCGCGATTCCGGCGGCTTAAAGGATAACAAAACCCCTGCTCCAACTTCTTCGCCGACATTTGCCTTACTTCCTTACGCACTGCTCACATCATCCCTTTCATTCTTTCTATTTTCCTTTCAAGTGCATGAAAAATCTATCCTCTTACCATTACTGCCGGCTACCTTAATTTTATCTGGTGCCGAGAGTGGAGGTGGAGGTGAAGATTGGGAATGGGGGGTCCTATTTAATAACGTCGCGGTTTTCAGGTTTGTTTATTCTCGAAAAAATCTTACAGCTCATTCTGAATTTTATTAAGCATGTGGCCTTTGCTTAAAAAGGACGGGCAAGCAATTCAATACGTCGCTTTAACGGTGTTGTGGAATCGAGCTATCGGTTACAACCCCTTTGCATTAAAATCGGGGCTAATTATAAAAGCGCTCTCCTTGGTACTTTTCGAGTCATTGTGCGGCTTTGAATTAAGACTAATAATTTGTAGGCGGCATATACAGGGATCTTCGCGTTGCATGCAACAGAAGCTATTATCAAACCCCCAACTCGGTATCCTGACCTGTTCCCCGTGCTCAATGTACTGATCAGTGCGCTCGTCTTCTTTCTTACTTGGCTTTGGAGTATCAAACGAGGGGTGGAAGTTGGATGGGCCCTCGGCGGCCTTCCGTCGACTAAAGGGGCTAAAGACGGTGAGAAAACTGAACAGACAGGTAAAGTAGAATCCTCGTCCGTTAGGAAACGATCTGTTCGCCCGAGCTCAAGTGGACGTGGTAGAGATAATACATGAGCCTGTTATCGCTCTTGTATTATTCTGAAGTTTGTTGTTGGTATAAGAAAGTGATCGTTGAATTTTATATGGGATTGGCGCTCGCGCAACTCCGTGGACTGCATCCTTTGTCAATTATTGACGGTAGCGCAGACAGATGATGACATACATGACCCGATTAAACATCCGCTACGAGAGGAGAATCTTTGCGGGTTTCTTGTCATAGGCCGTTGGGTTACTCTATACACTTTGGTGCACATTGCCAGGGTAGAGCCTATGAGGGGTGATATGTTTGCTCATGGTGATCAGCTTACGAGGGAAATCGTTCAAATTCCCTATTATTGTGACAATCAAGCCGTCAAAATAACCGTTTTGAAGGAAGGACTAAACATATCAATATTCGCTACAAACCCGTCTACGAAATTTATGAGAACGAAATGATTTTATTTCAAAATTGTCCAACGGAAGTGATGGTTACCGAGTTGAGCTCTCCTGGAATGTCATGCTAATTTTACATATTAAATGTCAAAAACAACCATGGATTGAAGGTACTGCTAATCAGTTTTTCCATAGATGGATGCCAGAGCCTTGACTAAAAGTCAGAATGTATATAAGAGCAACATGGGGCACAAACATTATTATGAAAAATTTCTTAGCACATTGCCGCAAAATAATATTAAATACCTTATTTAGCGTGTTGAGCCATGGCCATCATAAAGAACCCAGGATTTTCCTCTTCTTGGAGTGGGTAAAAATCCATTCTTGAGGCACTCCTGCTTGTGAATGGGGCTTTGGACACGCAGCACTTCTCTGATAAAGGTACAAGCTTGTCTTTGACATGGCCTATCTCGTCGTCTTCATCAATCACTGGTGGTGCCACAAGGGCATTGTCCGGGAATGGACAGTGATGGAAAAATCAGACGCTAACACAGCCATTGGTAAAGAAGTCATTGAATGAACCGTCATATACGTATGAAACCCTTATTTGGGAATCTGGAAGACTTTGGTGTGAGGGTGCCGTTTTGAAGCAGGTTAGCGGATATCCGGGCTCACTTTCACCAGGCACTCTCTCAAACCGATTACTAATTCAGCACCAGTATTAACCGATTTCAGTTATAAATCCACATCAGAACAAATAATATTTTTATATATGTTTTTTTAATTTTCTTTGTTTTTTGATCTAATATTCGATCATCCAACGACTGGAATCCGACGCAATGAGTGCCGGGAGAGCTTACACCATTTCATCTGTTGTGTCGCTATGGGACGCTCACTCTGCGTTGTCACATACATGTCCAAAACCTGCAGGCAAGGGGCTGAGGACACAAACCTGATGATTGAGTACCACTGCTTGCCAACTTGGGGCTCTGGATAACACCCATTGTTTTGCTTCCATTATGTGGAGGACCTCTACGGCCATAGACATAGTCGATTCTTTCCTTTGAATTTTCTGGGCATTACCAAGGTGGTGGCGGGAAAATCTCATATTCCAGCAAGGGCCCCAATCCCAACCTTGCATATATGGAAATATAGATTCTTCGCATTTTGAAGCTGTAAATTGCCTAAGACAGGAGGAGACAGAAATTTAACGCGAGTGTCACACTTGCTAGTCCTGTGACGGGCGAACCTGTGGTCTAGACTTATAAAAAGTCATTCTTGTTTGATCGGATGTAATTTGCCCGAATTCTTTAGTCTCACCCAGTGTCACTGTGTGACAAACTCCCCTTATTGTTCACTGGTGCCTTTCCCTTCTGAGTGCAGGCACATTGCGAACGATATTGCAAAGCTTCTGGAACCTGTGTAGATACGAGACACCTGCCTCGAGATCTCTTTCCTGTGGATCAATGTGCATCGCCACAGACATCATTATTTCTTGGTTCTGCCACCATGTGGTCATCTGAGTTCAGTCACTTCTGGTGACCAGTCTGTGTTTGTCCTTGAGTGGTGGTCCATTTGTCCACTAGGGTTATTAGTCTGTGCCCCAATCCCCTTCCATAATATCAGTTGTCTTGAACAACAAATCTCCCATTGGCCCAATTAACTGTCCTACCAAAAATCTATTTATTTTGGTTCGGGGGTGCGACTTCTTCTCTTCTGCCTACCTGATCGACTTTGGTATAGAAACCGATCGGACCTTGAAATATAAAGTCGATATCTTTGGAGACGTTCCATAGAGTACTGCGTGTAAACATACACATGTAAAATGCCATCAGGGTGATCCCCCATCGACATGCGAACACAGATGTTGATCAATGATGGTGGCACACTCTTTGCCTATCACCATAACAGCTATGAACATCGTGGGTTCAAAATTGCTCGCGATGTCGTATCTTGTCAAATGAGTTAATAGTCCTTCCAGAGTGTCAGAGATAGGACTGATAAGGGGCAGACAGTAAAGGCCATAGCATGTGGACAGCCAGTGATATGTCGCTCCTCATGATGTGGGCCACAAGTGACCACTCAACCGTTAATTCTGTCAACGTCTGCCATCACCAGAGGGCAATGCTCAGCAATTCTGTAAGGGGAAACAGCCACAGAACGATCAGAGTATATTATTAACTTGGAACATACGTAGGACCATTGGAAGCTTGGCGACTCATACCCTGTTGGGCTCTCTCATCGAGAACGGCGGCGAAAACAATAATGATATAGCAGCGCTTCGAGTTTGATTCGAGAAGGTAGTAGGCAATTAAATAATATTGATGTCCTTCATTATGTCATGCCGGAGTGCAGGGTACTCGCGTTGATATACTAAGTAATTAATGTGTCTCACATATCACTGTCCTTGAAAGAAATCCTCTCTGTGTGAGATCGAATATTATATTATGATCAACGAAACAGTCTTTCTCCGTTATCTTTGTGTTAAGGAATGTGCTCAAGAAATCCAAATCAGAGTCCGTTTTCTCAGGGTCACAGTCCGAAGCCAAGGCGCTTTCTTTGTATCTTCCACGTTACTTACGACCGACATGGCAGCTACCGCCAACCTCTATCACCAGCCGTTACAGCATCACCGTCAGAATGGTATACTCGAGCACAACCTCGATAGCCAGAATGCCTTTGAACATCACCCGGACTTTTTTTTCTGTAAAGCCTTGTTCGACTACGAGTCGAGGGATGACGCTTCCCTTTCATTCAGAAGAGGCGATATCATCAAAGTTGCATCCCGGTTGGAGTCTGGGTGGTGGGACGGATATCTCCACGATATACGGGGCTGGTTTCCGAGCAACTACGTCGAAGTCTTGACGGAGGATGAGGTGGCAGAACTCGATAACACATCGAACCACTTCGATATGAATGGCCCGGAATGGGGCCATGATCTGCATCGAGAGCTGTCCGGACCGCCTAGCGATTTTTGGGTGCCACAGGTCGCTTCCGATGGTCGAGTACGCACCCTTTTGCTCTACTCGCACACATTTGCTGTTAACGCTGTGCTGGTTCACAGATTTTTTACGTCAATACCCACACGGGCGAAAGGTCTAATGAATTGCCTACAGAGGCTGATTCTGATGTAGAGCCACTCGTGAACGACAACAGTTCGGCTGTCACAATGGCTCCCTCGACGACGTACTCTGTCAGTACCACTTCCACCATAGTTGCATCTGAGTCGACCGTTGCAGGCTTCGGGCTTCCAAAACGGTCTGGTACTCCAGAGCCGTGGGTGAAGCGGCTTGCTGATGATGGCATGTCCTACTACTACCTAAACACTGTTGATTCCACCACCCGTTGGACACCTCCTTCTCCACCCGCCGATCCCCACTCTCAAAATTCATTCTCATTTCCTGACAGGGGGCAGCGAACCGATCTTTCAGTACGCCTGGAACGCCTTAGCGTTTATAGCGACGACTCGGACATCAATCCTTTAGGGATCCTTGGTCGCGCTGCAGCGCATGCACACTCAACATCTCAGACAAGAATTGCAGCCACTCCCGGGAGAAGTCAATATATTGCTCCCGACCTCCATGCAGCTAATGAACTTCAAGCCACTCTCGAGGAGAGGTTCCCAGCAACGCCTGATTCTCTCGATGACCTCGCAGAAGCCGCGCGGGCGGCCATCACAGATTTGTTGGATGCAGCTGTTGTCCGGACAAACATCAATCTGGTCAAAGATGCAATAAAGCGCACAACCGACGCCGTCCGCAATCTCATATATGCCAGTTCAACACTAATTCCGCCCATGACCTCACTCCCGCATCCCTACACGTCGAACCGAAACTTTTCAGATAGCACTGAGCTGAAGAATTTCCACCGCAAAGTCACAGCTGCAATGGTAAAGTTTGTCGTTACAATACGTGCCTCTTTGGGATCAGAAGTTGTCAGCGAAGATATGCCATTGCGCTGTGAGAATGATGCCGCTGAGCTTGAGCGGGCCATCGCGACATTTGTAGACGAAGTGCTGAGTAGACGTACGCCTGAAGAAAGCAGTCGACCAGTGCGTGCCATTCTTCGTAGCGATAAGGGTCGCAAAGGTATTGGTCTTGACCTACTTGGCGCTGGGTTTGCTGGTTCCTGGAAGGGTTTGGGATTTGTCGAGCCAATGACAGGGCATCGACTCGGGCCGGATATCGAATCAAGCGTAAAGCAGCATAAGATGAACGTCCAGAATGCTCTTGTTTTGCTCCAGTCTTCCATCTCAGCAGGGCAGGGTAAGCCTCTCTTTTTACTACAGTTGAAGCGTATTCATGCATATTGTAGCGGTGCCCGATGTCATTCGTATTGGACAACAATGTCTCCAATATCTCGTTGCGTTCCTCGGCCTTATTGCGGACATAAACGTCGCCCGTGCTCTTGACTTTGACTCCACCTCCATCGATGCGTCCTACACCCAAAGCGTGAAGCGTGCGAAAGAGCTTGTCCGTGCACTGGAATCTACCATTCAAGCCGCCTTTGAAGATGGAGCTGTTTTGCTAAACGTCATTCAATCCGCAAATGTTATTGCCGCTAAACCAACTACCGACGGTCGTGCCTGGGGCTTCCTCGCTTCTGTAATTCCAGCATTACTCAAGAATCTAGATGATGTATGCAGCCATGTTGGTGAATTGATCGAAATTGCCCAGTTACAAGTAGATGCCTGTGCGCAAGCAGGTGTAGATGGATCTGTCGGTATGCGGGATGCGGCACGCTATACTGAAGTGCGTCAGAGGTCCGACCGCGACACAATTGTGTATTTGCCGTCTACTGAGACAGGGGAAGGCTATTTGGATGATCCTTCGAATCCTAGTGATGAAGACACGTTGCAGTGGGGTGATGTGATGGGAACGTTTGGTGCGGAACGAAACCGTGATGTTAATGCCTATGGCGCCAATGGTCGGGACCATTCGTACAGTTCTACTGCGGACTCTTACGAGAACGACCGTGATCAGAACGGTGGAGAAGATGCTGATATACCCAAGGGGACGCCGCCAACTCCATCACAAATTCTGTCAAGTAAAACACAACTTACGCCTCAACAGGTCGCGGATGATGATCTCCTTGATGATGGTAAGCCCGATTTGTTGCCTCTCTTCAGACTATAACTGACCCTCATTTGCAACTATAGACCAACTGATTGAACGACCGTCAAAGGCGCCAGAACGTCTTAACAAGCTCAAAGCAATATTTGGAGAGGATGTACCCGCTGACATTATTGAGAAGGTTAACCCTGATGACTCAAAACCGTGGTTCCTGCGTGCAGAACATTCCTCTAAGGATATCTGGATCAATCCCGACAGTGGTGTCAGAGGTGGGACTTTGCCTGCGCTTATTGAGCGACTTACCTCACATGACAGCCGTGGTACGTCCGAGCTTATGTTATTCATTGGAATATCCCAACTCATTGCTTCTTGCAGACATTGGTTTCAACAGCACATTTCTGCTCACTTTCAAAAGCTTTTCGACAGTTGATGAAGTATTTGACAGTTTGGTCAAGCGTTTCTATTTGCAGTCTCCTGAAGGCTTGACACCCGAGGAAGTCAAAGTATGGACTGAGCAAAAGCAACAATTTGTTCGCTTCAGGTATGTGAACTACAGGTCTTCAAGCCGATTGCGTTGACATTTGTGTACGTAGGGTTATCAATGTCTTGAAGCAAATAGTGACGGATGATAATGTGCTGGAGAAAGAAGACATGTACATCCTGGAACGTATCAAAGAGTTCGCTGCTGTAGTGGATAGGGATGTTGTCCCGTCAATCCCGGCGGCCAAACAGCTCCTGGTTCATGTCGAGCGCGCAGTATGTTTATCTGTTGATGACCAATTTTACCCTAGTTTTTAACATATTGCTATAGCAAAGTGGAGGGGATGCAATGGTTAAGAGGACCCATCTGGCAGCCAGCACACCACCGGCACCCATCATGCCCAAGGTGAACAAAGTTATGAAACTGCTGGACATCGAGCCGTTGGAGTTGGCTCGACAATTGACGGTCATGGAGAGCAAACTGTTCACTAAGATCCGACCCATGGAATGCCTCAATCGAGGACGTGACGTCAGGACTTCAGATTCTGATGATAATATCTCGGCGATTATTGATACGAGCAACAAGGTACGCCTTTGTGATAATTTTTTGCATTGTTGTCCAGGTCTGATTCTGTCATGTAGGTGGCAGAATGGGTGGCTGACACCGTTTTGAGCAAAGACGATTCCAGGAAGCGTGCAGCGATTGTGAAACAGTTCATCGCTGTGGCAGATGTGAGTCGTCAGGCTTTTTCAATTAAATTAGATCTTTAATCTCATGCCTGACCCTACAGCGATGCCGTCTGTTGCAAAACTTTTCGACGATGGCGGCCCTGGTGGCTGGTTTGAATTCACCCCCAATCCGTCGGCTTAAACGCACGTGGGAACAAGTCGGCGCTCGCAATAAAACCTCGTTGCAGGAAGCCGAGCGAACAATGGATACTAATAAGAACTTTACTAATTACCGGGCTATCCTTAAGAGTGCACAACTGCCATGCGTTCCATTTTTCGGTACGGCTCTAGCTATTCTTGTTTGATTTGAGATGTCTTAATCGTCTGGTCTTAGGTGTATACTTGAGTGTCTTGACATTCATCCAAGATGGTAACAAGAACATGATCCAAGCCGATATCATCAACTTTAGCAAACGAGAAAAGTTTGCCGAGGTCGTCCGGGAAATCAAGCATTATCAATCGAAGCCGTATAACTTTACCGTCATACCTGCCATTCAAACGTTTATCGACGAGTCCCTTGCGGCACTAGGCAATACCCCTGATCTGAGCGATCGGGCATGGAATCTGAGTCTGGAGAGAGAGCCGAGGGAACGTGAGGACGAGAAGATGGCGCGTTTGTTACAGGAAAGCGGTTTCTTATGACTTCGACAGCTGCCATCGTCTACAGGCCGTGCGAGCATGCGACCTGTAGAAAATGGCTGATGCTGATATATGTCTATACCCTATGCTCCGATGTGGCTCTGTCTGAGCCATCATGTTTTTATGCTTCAGTATATATGTTTCTGTATCTTGTAACAATGTTAGACGAGGGAAATCATCACGGCGGTTTGAATAAGGCCTCAGATGCACCTATGTAGATTATGTGTAAGGGGATTTTTCAGATTTCATGGTTCCCAGACTTACATGATGATCTAGTTTGAGTTAGAGTCCTCGTCTTAATTATTATAGAAACATTGACTAGGAACGTAAGAAATACATGATATCGGATGCCATACGCATCCAAGCTTTATGTAATACTCAGTACTACATTTTTTTACACAAAATCTAAGTGGTATGTCACAGGGTCCAGGTGCCGTAGTAACTCGCCTGAAACTTTAGTCCGTAGATCGCATTTGACTGATATGACACTATTTATTGCAGAAGCTATCAGACCGCTGCTTATTCTTGTGCTCACATTATATTCAAATCTGCTCTGTCCCAGGCCGGTCAACATGCAACCAACTGAGAATCCCCACTTGATCTAGCCCGACGACTAACTACCCGAGAAAGTCGACTGTTTGCCAAAGTACAGCCAGAAGACTGCCGTCTTCCCGAGACGTGAACTTTAACTCCAGAGGTGGTATATCTGCACTTGTTATGCACAGTGATTACGCTGTCTACAAAATGCTCCGAAGGCGTGCAGATGGCTGAATGGGTCGCATACTCCATTCTGAAGGAACATGTCTTGGAACGACGTGTCGACGTGTGTACCCATCCCCCAAGATCTAATCTATCCATTAAAGAGCACTGTTCCATGCCGCCTTTAACGTTAAAAGCAACATCTTTCCCCTGTTAACCCTTGCTAAGATCACTTGACCGTATGATCCGATCCTTCCCAAAGAATTCCTCGTTAAAGTCATTGAAAGAAGTCCTGCCGGAGTATTTTATTCAGGTGGTCGATGTGAGTATGCTGGGGGCCTGCGTAGCACTGCCGTTTACTGAACAACTTTCCTACTGCGAACATCCATAAGAGCTGGATTGAACTCTCTGTCAATTCGTCGCCTGAGTCAGACTTGGGGAGGAGATCAATTTATCTATTAAACTACAAAACGGTGAACATGAACGGCTAATGCCTCTTCCAGCTTTACCCTACTCTACTTAAGACAAGAAATCCACCGAGATTATGGAAGAAATGAAGAAATTCAATCCTCCGATTATGGATTTATTCTCAACGCGGATATCCAGAAATCCATCGATGAGCAGTTCACCATGTTACTTCAGACTATCTAGCGAAACTAAGTTTGGAATGTGGACCGGAGGCTTGACTTAGTTTCACCGTCCATTTGTGGCTTGAAGTGGTGTGTATTATCGTTGGATCTGCCTTATGGATAATTCTGCTTTCTATAAAATGGTAAATATAACGAATCATCTTCCTTGACAGTAACACTATTATGTCAGGGACACTCAAGTATTTCATTTGCCTGGATTCACCAAAATCCCAAAGTGCGGCACGAGTCTTGTGGTTATTATACTAATGGTGACCATCCTAAAAAAACTGGCCTTTGTGTCTATATTTTTCAAAAAAAAATTAACCATGATCGTATCGGATTATTCAGTAAAGAAGAAACTTGTTTGAGTGGTTTGTGTGGTGACAGTTTGTTTTGGTGACAGTTTGTTTTGGTGACAGTTTGTTTGGTGACAGTTTGTTTGGTGACAGTTTGTTTGGTGACAGTTTGTTTGGTGACAGTTTGTTTGGGTGACAGTGTGGGTGACAGTGTTTGTGACAGTTCGTTTGAGTGACAGTTTGTGGGAAAGATTAGTAGATTTTATTGATATTGTGGAAAACATAAAATGATAAGACCTTGAGCGTATCACGTGGCATAAAATGTCTACGTGTCTCATAGACGCGCATTCTTGTAGCAATCAAGTTGGTCCACAGTAGGTTGACTATCGCTTACCTTTTACCCATGGCGATCTTGAGGTATTATTCTTTAATGATTCATGAATTAGATCTAATCATTGACTTGGCAGGTTGGCGTCATGTGTCGGAGGCGTTTATTCAATGTTTCTGGTAGGTAGCTTTGCTTGGAAATGCAAGGCTTGACTCATTGTGTTGTAGATATGGGCGATCGCTCAGGAGCGTTGTGAGTGGAAGCTCTCAGCTGTGTTTATGCTGCTGTGAAAACCATTATTATGTCTCGTGTAGTATCCGTTCCTTTTCCAGCTATGGATGGCTCAGAGCCTGCTAAGTTCAAGTCCGCACTCGTCATGGGCATGTGCCAAAGTGCACTGAGTGCTTTATCATCATTTATATACATTATTATTCGGCGAAAACCTGGCCAAACTTTCATGCAAGCACTAGGCTTGGACCACGCCGAACAAAAGACGGGGAAAGTTAACGGACACGCTAAGCCCAACGGGACCGCCAATTCAAGCTCAAAAAGCCATTCATCACCCTCACATACTCGTGCATTACTCTGGGAATATTTCCGAACCTCTCTTTTAATTACGGCTGCCGCTCCCTTTGGCTTTGCAGCTCTTTCGCATATATCATACCCAACCATGGTCCTTGGAAAATCATGCAAACTCGTCCCTGTCATGTTAGTGGGCGTTCTGTGGCATGGACGACGCTTTGCGCCACACAAATACATCGTGGTCGCGATGGTCACCGCTGGAATTACCTTATTTATGTTCTTTGGTGCCGACTCCGCATCCGCCGCATCCAAACATGCCTCGAAGGGATCGAACGCAGGAGGCTCCAGCCTGATTGGACTCTTATACCTTTTTATTAATCTCGGTCTAGATGGTGTAATTAATTCGACTCAGGATGAAATATTTTCACAGCACAAAGTGACCGGTCAACAGATGATGTTCTTCATCAATGTTTTCGGTGCACTCATCTCTGCATTCATTGCTGCTCTTCCACTTCCATATATACCCGTTCTCCATCCATCACATGTCCAAGAAGCCGAGCTGCTTATAGCTTTTAAATTTATACAATCACATCCTGGCGTCATAAAACCTCTCGCCCAGTTCGCCTTTACGGGATCCCTAGGGCAACTTTTCATTTTCGAGACTCTACAGCATTTTGGATCTTTGACCCTCGTGTAGGCATACAAGTTTGCCGAGCTTGCTACTTGCTAACACAAACTACAGTATGATTACCCTAACTAGAAAGATGTTCACCATGATCCTATCTGTCATAGTCTATAACCATGCATTAACTCCTGGACAATGGATAGGAGCTGGTACCGTATTTGCGGGTATCAGCGTAGAAGCATGGGTGAAACGAAACGGCAAGTCTATATATCAAATTTTAGTTCGAACCCAACTCTTTGCTAATGTTTCCATTAAGAAATACACGCCAAGAGGGTTATACAGGAAAAGGAGAAGGCTCGGATTAAACAACTGTGATAAATTAAAGATTCACCTTAGACGAGAGTTTGATACAGTTGTAGATGTGGATAGCGCCCAGGAAAAAAATGATGGATACCGATAGCAACGAAAGCGCACGACGAATGACTTGGGATATATCAGGGAATTAGTATGTCATGTCTGCATCTTCTGACTCAGGTCGAGGCGGCCGTAGCTCGAAGTTGGCTCTCTTCCGTTCTTCCGTTCTTGATTTATATTATATTATCAATAGTTATCGGTTAAATAATCTGATATCTTACCGTTGAACTTCGTCGTCGTCGTCGTCATCCTCCCGTTTACGTCGCTGTTTACCGTTGCTTTGGGGGAAGGATGCTACGGCCTGGCTAGCTTTGTAAATGGATTCATATTCCTAGATAGTTATTAGATATCAAGGATATTACCTGCCAGCTTCAAGAAACGCACCTTGATCTGGGTCATGAAGCCGTTATTTGGTGAGATGCAATACCGCCGGTTCTGGACAAGATGTAACGCGTCTTCATAATCTAACCGGTGGTGCTCCATGACGAACATGACCACAAAAGACGGCGATAATGAGATACCGCCTTCAAACGAGGCATTAATTTCCAAACACACGTGCGAAATAAAGGAGATCCTACCGTTACAATGCACCAGAACACGGCCACCACTTGCGATCGCGTTATATATGAACTGCTTCGCGCTAATATTTCATTATAAGATTGGCGCAATCCATGAATGAATGACGATCAAGATCGGTGCCCACCCAGGAAACAAGCGAATCAGATTCTGCTCCTCATTGTCTTCCACATCTAACACCATATACTGAATGACTTCCGGGAATCGCGGCTTCACAGAGAAGGCCTCTTTGACATCCCGAATGCATACACTATAAACTTAATTAAGGGAATATTCGCGAAGAGAGACATAAAGGGAATGGTTGCACATATGCGTGATACCAAGCTGCTGCAATGTCGGTAACGATTTGGAGACCATGAATGGGCCTAAATAGAGTCCTGGCATAATCTGTTGACACTCTCGCCGCATTTCATAGCTGTAAAGGTATATACAAGTTCAGAATGAAGAGGGAATCGTGCAAGTGACTGAATGAAACCCACCGCCATTCTACATCTCCTGGGCCTGCTATGAGCTCCTGAAGCTGCGTTTCAGTCTTGATTGGTACTGATCCATAGTTTCCTACACTCATGGTACAAAAATTCTAGGGAAGAGCTGCCGATGCGGTACAAAAAAGACAGTGATAACTTTCAAGGAGTGATATACTTGTATTTTCCTAGTAAGCGCTCAACAACCTAATTCACACGACATAAGAGGTCACGTGATCTCCTTAAGCCGGCACAGTTTTATTTTTATTATTTTTGTGGAGCTTCAATGGAAAGGACACATTAGCATGGGGCGCACTTATATACAAACTCATACAAAACAATGAAATGCCAAGTTGTATTGTTCTGCAATTATTACAAAAACGTCCTCGTAATTCTTACTCGTTCAATCTGAATGAACATATTTGTACACCACAATTTACTAGGTAGAGGAAGAAGCTGGGGTCGTGCTTTCGGGTTGTGGTGTCGCTCCTGGATTCTTCTTGTGTTCGGCGATGCGTTTAGCTTCCTCGTGGATGTCTGTGACCTGCTTGGCCGTCGACGTGTAGAATGAACGCCTACACGGGAGCAAATAAGAAAGAGTAGAATAGTCTCTAAAGATGCAAGGGACGTACACTTTCATCCCTAAAGGATGCTGTAATGCCTTGGTATAGTACTAAATCCTAAGATCAGACAACAGTTCAAAATGATTAAATCCATACATACGCTCTCTGCGATTTTGGATATGCCTTGCTGCTGATCCACCTCTTTGGCTTTGGCGTGAGCACCAGTCAGGACTTCCTGAAACTTCCCAGTAACCGTCTGGTCCGGGCCCCCAACACGCGATCCGAGCGATTTGTCAATAGCTGTGAAATAGGACATGAAGCTTTTTGAGATCCCTTGCGTGTCTGAAAAAGGATGGTCAAAATCACGGTTCAGCAATGTAGCGACCACATACTGTCGATTTCGATTGCTCGTCGCAAGACATGGTCAGAAAGTACATAGCCATGAGCGAGGTATTCTGCCGCAACTGAATAAACATGTTGTTAATAACGATTCCGGCACGATCAAGGAAAAAAAACACACTGCCAGCTCTAGGTTTATCGGTCTGGTCGATGTGAGGATGTGTCGCTGGCCCCTTTTCTTCGGGTTGATCGGGTTCGTCTGGGTTGACAGAATCACTCGTCACTGTAAGGTGTGAGCCGTCGAGTGTTCCGCCATTTAACATCAAAGCTGTCTTTGCCGCGGATGGCTTTTCAAAGGTAACAGTGGCAGTATGCTCCTTATCATTATAGTCGATAGATGTAATGCTATGTTTTCGCACACAAGTTAAGGAATGATCATAACGGATCGCAGCTGTACGCACTTTCCACAGAATCTACAATGCGAGCTAATGAGTAAAAATGAAATGGACAATATTCTCTTATCGATGAAACCCACGTGAAGAAATCCTTCAAATTTTGTTCAGTAGTGTTAGGTGCGAGGTTAGAAACCTATGCCAGATATTTAGTCAGAGGAACCTGAGACAAACTAAAACATGGACACACTTTGATAGTAGAGGGAGACATTGCGGAGTGATATGGGTTGATTGTCGGTATCGCTCAGGGGTTTTTAAAGGAAACGCGCCGTCGTCATATCCCGAAACATCTTGCCCTGACGTCATCTCGCCCGACAGAATGGCCCCACTGTTTGGGGTTATCGTTTCTAACATTCCATAGTGTACAATGTAGTGAGACGCTAATGAAACACGAGTGTTGCTCAACCTTATTTAAACTCGATATCTTTCAATTTACTGAAGGAATCTGGAAATGTCTGGCTTGACTCTTCTGCTGATGATTGTTATGAAGTTCCAAACAAAACCTTTGCATAAAGTAAATTTCATGAAGGAGCAAGCTTCCTTTCGCCATTGACGTAATTGAATCGCTTCTGCTGCCACGGCACCTTTCTGGTTCCTTCTACGCATTTCCAGGTCCGCGTTCACATGAGCATGGCTAGATGTTGCCAGAACCAATGTTCCAGTTCTGTATTATTAAGCCTAGATAGTAAACAGTATATAAGTCTCTAAGATCCAGTTTCACTCCAAATAAAGTATTTTCACACCTGACATATCTGCCCACTCGCAACTTCGCTCTTGACCATGTCCCTCTCACGCACCGTGTTCAACGAGTTCCGTCCATTCTTCCGCCTCTTCGACGAGGTAACAAGGGCAGCTCGACCTTCCTATGGCGGTGGTTATCGTCACTTCGACCGAACTTTCGACGAATTTGCTCGTCATCCCGCAGTCGATCTCTCTGAAGAGGGTAACAAATACATAATCGAAGCAGAAGTCCCTGGAGTGAAGAAAGAGAATCTCGACATCCGGGTTGGAGACAATGGTCGCAGCGTCACAATAGAAGGCAAAGTCATATCCCACAGCTCCGTTCAAGCTGCAAATGGCATTCCATCTGAGGATGGAGTGACGTCGTCTCAGAGTAACTCGACAGAAGGTACGCTGTTATAGTCTTCGATTCAGGGTATTGTCTTTTATTCACGTTTCTGTAGTTGTACAGAGTTCTGAAAAGCCCACAGCTATATCGTCAGAACGCGAGCTAGCGGGCGCCTCGTACTTCACTCGTACCATTTGGCTGCCGCGACACGTAAATGCCTCAAAGATTTTAGGCTCTCTTGAAGACGGCATTTTGAGGCTTCAAATCCCGAAAGCTGAGGAGCAAGATTCGGTGAAAGTAGAAATTCAGTAGAGGAAGGGGAAGCAATATTGAAATCTTGTGTTTACTGTATGATCCATGTAGTCTCAACCATAACCCTCAATTAAACATGACATGTATAACCGCTTAAATATCTGTCAAAAGCATTATAATTTCTCCTTTCTATTATAACCGGGAGCTTCAAACCTACGATCTGAACCAATATTCCAACTTCCCCACCTCTGCAATGCACCATTGCAAAATATCTATTCCTTCTTCTAGGGATGCTTTACGGTTGTCGATCTGAACCAATATTGCAAAATACACCCGCAAACATCAAAGTATGATTGGAGGTTTAAAATCGTCCATTATGATCGTTCTGGATAAACCAGACCATATGGGCGCCTGGTACTTTGCAGTTGTACGTCGAAAGTGCCGAGTTATGTTTATTGTATAGAAATCCATTTTCACTTCTTATTTGAAATGGCTTTACTAGCAGCTCATTTTCAACCTCTTGGGCTGGGTGGCAAGCCATGTAGTCGTTGCGGTCGCTGTCTGATGACCTGATGACGTCCATGGACCCGTCGTCTTCGTCAACGAGGTCAGTTCGCTCTAGCACCTGAGTATAAAGGTTATGTGCCGTGTTGGAATAACAATTTTATTTTCACTTCTTACTTGAAATGTCTTCTTCGGTAATTCATCCTCAACCTCTTCTGCTGGAATGTACGCTTTGGGGTCGCTGTCTGCTGAGTTGATAAAGTATGCAGACAAAGGGTCTGGAGAAATTAGAGATGTATGGTATCGTTCCCGAGTGTAAGCCTGAAACAACCGTAAATGGTCGCAAATAAGGCAATGCTCGCGAAATACGGTTACCTCCAGATACGTCTTCGTTTTGACAGCCTCGTCTGTATCCAGTGCGATAAATCCACGAGACGGGCCTCCAGATAGAACTTTATATATTCGCGACGACGATGCTTCTGTCTTGCCATGAGCGTACGTACCCTGGTCGGTAGATTCATCTACTTTCGGCTGTAATTTCCATGCCAAGTCAATACAGAGCCTAACGTCTCTTGCAAACCAACTACCCTGCTCATCCGTATATATATATCATCCTCTTTCGCAATGCGCCGCCCGGTTGTCGCGATGGCATCAATGAGAACTTGTGCGGCGTTCGAACCGTTAATTTGACGTATTAGGTTACCTTCGGACCTTTGGGCACATGAGAAGATATTCGTATACGAGATTGAGACATCAATACCTACTGAGTAACTACACCTAGCTCCGCTGCCAAGGGTTCAAGACCACCAAAACAGATGGTTGGCTCAAGAAACTTTGGCGTTCTTAGTGCGACGCCGACGGCGCCCGAAGAATGAACCTCATCATTGAAAAAAAGGGTGAAAGGGCGACCATTGATAAAAGGCGTTGATGATGCAATGAGGCCCATCTACACGACAAACGGAAATCTCATGTTTAGCTCTGGATCGTTCAACAATATGCCACACCTTGTTCGCTGGAAGGCGGTCCAAAGCGCGCACCAACCCATCAGGAGAGTTGTCAGAGAAAAAGAGCAAAGACGTGATATCACTGGCATTCAAAAACTCATTAATATGGCGTGCGCGCGGAATAACATTTAATGTACTGTGTATTAGCCAGCATTGTTGGAAGGGCAATGGTACTACTTCCAGAGTGACTGAAGTCTCCCCAGGGACTGTCAGTGAAGTAAGAATCTATGTCTAAGGCCAGGCGTGTTGTTGGAGCCCTTGTATTCCTGCGTCCGACGTGAATTGGAGCTCGCCCGGGGATGGTAGAAAGAAAGGGAGTACAGCGATCAGAATCAAAGTACGCCGTCGAACACACTATGCGGTCTGGATATCGCGGATGGGGTGCAGAAAGACAGCCAACGGATTGTTGAGCGGAACGACGCAGGCTAGATAGAATCGCTTTTAGGCAATCATCAGGAGTGTTCGACGACACTGAGTAAAGGAGGGTTGATTTTGGCAGGGGTGGTAACTCTTTGATAATTGCAGATGAAGATCGCGAGATTAAAGTCCGTGAACGAAGCATCTCAACGTAACTTAAGGATTTCAGTTGGTTCGGGGGAGAGTAACGATTTTAGATTTGTGACTTGAACAAACATTATTGCTTGACTTCAAGCTCAGCTCATGGATGTCAGGACGGTATTCTTATCAACAAGCTCGTGGCCAGCTCCAAATAAATAATACACACGATAAAGAACGAATCGATTAGCTGGGCGCAAGTTCGTCTACCTTTTTTGCTGCACCTCTGAGCGTTGAAATCGAAGCAAGCAGGTATACACTCTACCATGACTTCGTTCGTGAGGAATGCTTCAAGCTTTCGACTCCATGTCGCTTCTATACTCCTTACTCACAGACATTCTGTCCGCAGAAACGTGCATGTACCTCCCATCAACTCATAAAGGCTCAGCGAGACCATCCAACATGGGGTGCTGCCCATCGCTGGGGATCCCTCGACACGGGGACAGGCATGGCTCGTCTCGCATTGTAGGACAACGACGCAATCATGTTTCTGTAGTTGTAAAGAGTTCTAAAAAGCCCACAGCCATATCGTCAGAACGTGAGCTAGCGGGCGCCTCGTACTTCACAGGTACCATTTGACTGCGCGACACGTAAATGCCTCAGAAATTGCAGGCTCCCTTGAAGACGGCATTTTGAGGCTTCAATCCCTAAATCCGAGGAGCAAGATTCGGTGAAAGTAGAAATTCAGAAGCAATATTGAAATCCTGTGTTTATTTTATGATCCATGTAGTCTCAACCATAACCCTCAATTAAACATGACATGTATGACCGCTTAAATATCTGTCGAAAGCAAATCATTGTAATTTCTCCTTTCTATTATAACCAGGAGCTTCAACCTACGATCTGAACCAATATCCCAACTTCTCCACCTTTGCAATGCACCTTCGCAAAGTATCCAGTCCTTTTAGGGATGCTTTAGGGTTGTCGATCTGAACCAATATTGCAAAATACACCCGCGAATATCAAAGTATGATGGAGGTTTAAAATCGTCCATTATGCATCGTTCTGGATAAACCACCATATGGGCGCTTAGCAGCTCATGTTCAACGTCTTGGGCTGGGGGGCAAGCCGTGGAGTCGTTACGGTCACTGTCGGATGACCTGATGACGTCCATGGACTCGTCGTCTTCGTCAACGAGGTCTGTTGGCTCTAGCACCTGAGTATGAAGGTTATGTGCCGTGTTGCAATAACAATTCCATTTTCACTTCTTACTTGAAATGTCTTCTTCGGTAATTCATCCTCAGCCTCTTCTGCTCGAGTGTACGCTTTGTGGTCGCTGCCTGCTCAGTTGATAAAGTATGCAGACAAAGGGTCTGGAGAAATGAGAGATGTATGGCATCGTTCCTGAGTATAAGCCTGAAACAACTGTAAATGGTCGCAAATAAGGTAATGCTCGAGACATACTGTTACCTCCAGATATGTCTTCGTTTTGACAGCCTCGTCCGTATCTAGTGCGATAATTCCACGAGACGGGCCTCCAGATAGTGCTCTATATATTCGTGACGTCGATTCTTCTACCTTCTCATGAGGGTGCGTACCCGGGTCGGTAGATTCATCTCCTTTCGACTGTAATTTCAATACCAAGTCAACACAGAGCCCAACGTCTCTTGCAAGCCAATTACCCTGCTCATCCGTATATATATATCATTCTCTTTCGCAATGCGCCGCCCGGCTGTCGCGATGGGATCAATGAGCACTTATGCGGCGTTCGAACCGTTAATTTGACGTATTAGGTTACCATCGAACCTATGGGCCCATGTGAAGATAGTCACACATGAGATTGAAACATCAATACCTACTGAGTAACTACACCTAGCCCCGCCGCCAAGGGTTCAAGACCACCAAAACAGATGGTTGACTCAAGAAACCTTGGCGTTCTTAGTGCGACGCCAACGGCGCCCGAAGAATGAACCTCATGGTTGAAAAAAAGGGTGAAAGGGCGACCATTGGCAAAGGGCGTTCATGATGAAATGAGACCCATCTGTACGACACACAGAAATCTCATGTTTACCTCTGGATCGCTCCGGGTGCACTGGAAGGCGGTCCAAAGTGCGCACCAACCCATGGGGAGATTTATCAGAGAAAAAGAGCAAAGACGTAATATCACTGGCATTCAAAAACTCATTAATATGGCGTGCGCGTGGAATAACATGTAATGTACCATTTATTAGCCAGCGCTGTTCGAAGGGCAATAGTGCTGCTTCCGGAGTGGCTGAAGTCTCCCCAGGGACTATCAGTGAAGTAAGAATGTTTGTCTGAAGGTAGGCGTGTTGCTGGAGCCCTTGTATTCCTGCGTCTGACGTGAATTGAAGCTCGCCCGGGAATGGTAGAATGAAAGAGAGTACAGCGGTCCGAATCAAAGTACTTCGGACCTATTGGCAGATGTAAGGATAGTCGCACACGAGACTGAGATATCAATACCTACTGAGTGACCACACCTAGCCCTGCTGCCAAGGGCTCAAGACCACCAAAACAGATGGTTGTCTCAAAAAACCTTGGCGTTCTTAGTGCGACGCCAACGGCGCCCGAGGAATGAACCTCATCGTTGAAAAAGAGGGTGGAAGGGTGACCATTGACAAAAGGCGTTGATGATGCAATGAGACCCATCTGCACGAAATACGGAAATCTCATGTTTAGCTCTGGATCGCTCCGGGTGCCCTGGAAGGCGGTCCAAAGCGCGCACTAACCCATCGGGAGAGTTATGAGAGAAAAAGAGTAAAGACGTAATATCACTGGCATTCGAAAACTCATTAATATGGCGTACGCGCGGAATAACATGTAATGTACCATTTATTAGCCAGCGCTGTTCGAAGGGCAATAGTGCTGCTTCCGGAGTGGCTGAAGTCTCCCCAGGGACTGTCAGTGAAGTAAGTATCGTTGTCTGGGGCCAGGCGTATTGTGGGAGTCCTTGTATTCCTGCGTCCGACGTGAATTGGAGCTCGCCCGGGGATGGTAGAACGAAAGGGAGTACAGCGATCCGAATCAAAGTACGCCGTCGAACACACTATGCGGTCTGGATATCCCGGATGGGGTGCAGAAAGACAGCCAACGAATTGTTGAGCGGAATGACGCAGGCTAGATAGAATGGCTTTTAGGCAATCATCAGGAGTGTTCGGAAAGGAGCGTTGATTTTGGCAGAGGCGGTAACTCTTTGATAATTGCAGATGAAGATCGCGAGATTAAAGTCCGTGAACGAAGCATTCTCAACGTAACTTATGGATTGCAATTGGTTTGGGGGAAAGTAACGATTTTACATTTGTGACTTGAACAAACATTATCGCTCGACTTCAAGCTCAGCTGATGGATGTCAGGAAGGTATTCTTATCAACAAGCTCGTGGCCAGCTCCAAATAAATAATAGACATGGTATAAACGGAATCGATTACCTTTGCGCAAGTGCGGCTACCTCTTTGACTGCGTTGAAATCGAAGCGAGCAGATATACACTCTCCCATGATTTCATTGGTGAACAATGCTTCAAGCATTCGATTTCATGTCACTTCCATACCCCTTACTCACAGACATTTTGTCCGCAGAAACGCGCATGTACCTCCCATGAATTCCCAAAGGCTCAGTGAGGCCATCCACTTGACATCAACGTGGGGCTCTGCCCACCGCTGGGGATCCCTCGACACGGGGACAGGCATGGCTCGTCTCGCAATGCAGGACAACGACGCAATCACGTTTCTGTAGTTGTACAGAGTTCTAAAAAGCCCACAGCCATATCGTCAGAACGCGAGCTAGCGGGCGCCTCGTACTTCACTCGTACCATTTGGCTGCCGCGACACGTAAATGCCTCAAAGATTTTAGGCTCTCTTGAAGACGGCATTTTGAGGCTTCAAATCCCGAAAGCTGAGGAGCAAGGTTCGGTGAAAGTAGAAATTCAGTAGGGGAAGGGGAAGCAGTGTTGAAATCCTGTGTTTATTGTATGATCCATGTAGTCTCAACCATAACCCTCAATTAAACATGTCATGTATGACCGCTTAAATATCTGTCGAAAGCAAATCATTGTAATTTCTCCTTTCTATCATAACCAGGAGCTTCAACCTACGATCTGAACCAATATTCCAACTTCTCCACCTCTGCAATGCACCTTCGCAAAGTATCGAGTCCTTCTGTTAGGGATGCTTTAGGGTTGTCGATCTGAACCAATATTGCAAAATAAACCCGCGAATATCAAAGTATGATTGGAGGTTTAAAATCGTCCATTATGCATCGTTCTGGATAAACCAGACCAAATGGGCGCCTAACAGCTCAGTTTCAACGTCTTGGGCTGGGGGGCAAGCCGTGTAGTAGTTGCAGTCACTGTCGGATGACCTGATGACGTCCATGGACCCGTCGTCTTCGTCAACGAGGTCTGTTGGTTTTAGCACCTGAGTATGAAGGTTATGTGCCGTGTTGCAATAACAATTCCATTTTCACTTCTTACTTGAAATATCTTCTTCGGCAATTCATCCTCAGGCTCTTCTGCTCGAGTGTACGCTTTGGGGTCGCTGTCTGCTGAGTTGATAGAGTATGCAGACAAAAAGTGTGGATAAATTAGAGATGTATGATATCGTTCCTGAGTATAAGCCTAAAACAACCGTAAATAGTCGCAAATAAAGCAATGCTCGAGAAATACGGTTACCTCCAAAGATGTCTTCGTTTTGACACCCTCTTCCATATCTAGGGCGATAAATCTAGGAGACGGGCCTCCAGATAGAACTCTATATTCGCGACGATTCTTGTATCTTGCCATTAGCGTGCGTACCCGGGTCGGTAAACTCATCTACTTTCGGCTGTAATTTCAATGCCAAGTCAATACAGAGCCCAACGTCTCTTGCAAACCACCTACCGGGCCGTATATATACATCATCCTCTTCGCAATGCGCCGCCCGGCTGTGGCGACGGGATCAATGAGAACTTGTGCGGCGTTCGAACCGTTAATTTGACGTATAAGGTCACCTTCGGACCTATGGGCACACGTGAAGATATTCGTATACGAGATTGAGACATCAATACCTACTGTCACTACACCTAGCCCCGCCGCCAAGGGTTCAAGACCACCAAAACAGATGGTTGGCTCAGGAAACGTTGGCGTTCTCAGTGCGACGCCAACGGCGCCCGAGGAATGAACCTCATCGTTGAAAAAGAGGGTGAAAGGGTGACCATTGAAAAAAGGCGTTGATGATGCAATGAGACCCATCTGCACGAAATACGGAAATCTCATGTTTAGCTGTGAATCGCTCGACAATATGCGACACCTTGTTCACCGGAAGGTGGTCCAAAGCGCGCACTAACCCATCGGGAGAGTTATCAGAGAAAAAGAGCAAAGACATAATATCACTGGCATTCAAAAACTCATTAATATGGCGTGCGCGTGGAATAACATGTAATGTACCATTTATTAGCCAGCGCTGTTCGAAGGGCAATAGTGCTGCTTCCGGAGTGGCTGAAGTCTCCCCAGGGACTGTCAGTGAAGTAAGCATCGTTATCTGAGGCCAGGTGTATTGTTGCAGCCCTTGTATTCCTACGTCCAACGTGAATTGGAGCTCGCCCGGGGATGGTAGAACGAAAGGGAGTACAGCGATCCGAATCAAAGTACGCCGTCGAACACACTATGCGGTCTGGATATCCCAGATTGGGTGCAGAAATACAGCCCGCAAGCTAGATAGAATCGCTTTTAGGCAATCATCAGGAGTGTTCGTAAAGGAGCGTTGATTTTGGCAAGAGCGGTAAGGCTTTGATAATTGCAGACAAAGATCGCGAGATTAAAGTCCGTGAACAAAGCATCTCAACGCAATTTAAGGATTTTGGTTCGTTTGGGGGAGAGTAACGACTTTAGATTTGTGACTTGAACAAACATTATTGCTCGACTTCAAGCTCAGCTCATGGATGTTAGGCTTGACATCAACATGGGTGCTGCCCACGCTGGGGATCCCTCGACACAGAGACAGGCATCGCTTGTATCGCGTTGTCGGACAACGACGCAATCACGTTTCTGTAGTTGTACAGAGTTCTGAAAAGCCCACAGCCATATCGTCAGAACGCGAGCTAGCGGGCGCCTCATGTTTCACTTGTACCATTTGGCTGCCGCGACACGTAAATGCCTCAAAAATTTCAGGCACCTTTGAAGACGGCATTTTGAGGCTTCAAACCCCTAAAGCTGAGGAGCCAGATTCGGTGAAAGTATAAATTCGGTAGGGGAAGGGGAAGCAGTGTTGAAATCCTGTGTTTATTGTAGGATCCATGTAGTCTCAACCATAACCCTCAATTAAACATGACATATATGACCACTTAAATATCTGTCAAAAGCAAATCAGTATAATTTCTCCTTTCTATCACAACCAGGAGCTTCAACCTACGATCTGAACCAATATTCCAACTTCTCCATCTCTGCAATGCACCTTCGCAAAGTATCTATTCCTTCTTTTAGGGATGCTTCAGGGTTATCGATCTGAACCAATATTGCAAAATACACCGACGAACATCAAAGTATGATTGGAGGTTTAAAATCGTCCTTTATACGTCGTTCTGGATAAACCAGACCATATGGGCGCTTAGCAGCTCATGTTCAACGTCTTGGGGGCAAGCCGTGTAGTCGTCGCGGTCACTGTCGAATGACCTAATGACGTCCATGGACCCGTCGTGTTCGTCAACGAGGTCTGTTGGTTCTAGCACCTGAGTATAAAGGTTATGTGCCGTGTTGCATTAACAATTTCATTTTCACTTCTTACCTGAAATGTCTTCTTCCGTAATTCATCCGCAACCTCTTCTGCTGGAGTGTACGCTTTGGAGTCGCTGTCTGCTGTTGATAAAGTATGCAGACAAAGGGTCTGGAGAAATGAGAGATGTATGGCATCGTTCCTGAGTATAAGCCTGAAACAACCGTATATGGTCACAAATAAGGCAATGCTCGAGACATCTGTTACCTCCAGATATGTCTTCGTTTTAACAGCCTCGTCCATATCTAGTGCGATAAATCCACGAGACGATCCTCCAGATAGAACTCTATATATTCGCGACGATTCTTCTGTCTTGCCATGAGCGTGCGTACCCGGGTCGGTAGATCCATCTACTTTCGGCTGTAATTTCAATACCAAGTCAATACAGAACCCAACGTCTCTTGCAAACCACCTACCCTGCTCAACCGTATATATATATCATCCTCTTTCGCAATGTGCCGCCTGTCGCAATGGCATCAATGAGCACTTGTGCGGCGTTCGAACCGTTAATTTTACGTATTAGGTTACCTGCGGACCTATGGGCACATGTGAAGATATTCGTATACGAAATTGAGACATCAATACTTACTGAGTAACCACATCTAGACCCGCTGCCAGGGGTTCAAGACCACCAAAACAGATGGTTGGCTCAAGAAACCATGGCGCTCTTGGTGCGACGCGAACAGCGCCCGAAGAGTGAACCTCATCGTTGAAAAAAAGGGTGAAAAGGCGACCATTGACAAAAGGCGTTCGTGATGCAATGAGACCCATCTGGACGACATACAGAAATCTCATGTTTAGCTCTGGATCGCTCCTTGTTCCCTGGAAGGCGGTCCAAAGCGCGCACCAACCCATCGGGAGAGTTATCAGAGAAAAAGAGCAAAGACGTAATATTACTGGCATTGAAAAACTCATTAATATGGCATGCGCGCGGAATAACATGTAATGTACCGTTTATCAGCCAGCTCTGTTGGAAGGGCAATAGTACTGCTTTCAGAGTGGCGGAAGTCTCCCCAGGGACTATCGGTGAAGTAAGGAGCTTTGTCTGAGGCTAGGCGTGTTTTTGAAGCCCTAGTATTCCTTCATCCGACGTGAATTGGAGCTTGCCCCGGAATGGTACAATGAAAGGGAGTACAGCGATCCGAATCAAAGTACTTCGGACCTATTGGCACCTGTAAAGATAGTCGCACACGAGACTGAGACATCGATACCTACTGAGTGACTACACCCAGCCCGCTGCCAAGGGTTCAAGACCGCCAACACAGATGGTTGGCTCAAGAAACGTTGGCGTTCTCAGTGCGACGCCAACGGCGCCCGAGGAATGAACCTCATCGTTGAAAAAAAAGGGTGAAAGGGCGACCATTGGCAAAGGGCGTTGATGATCCAATGAGACCCATCTGCACGAAATACGGAAATCTCATGTCTAGATCTGGATCGCTCGTCAATATGCCACACCTTCTTCCCTGGAAGGCGGTCCAAAGTGCGCACCAACCCATCGGGAGATTTATCACCAAAGACGTAATATCACTGGCATTCAAAAACTCATTAATATGGAGTGCGCGCGGAATGACATGTAAAGTACCGTTTATTAGCCAGCGCTGTTGGAAGGCCAATCGTACTGCTTTCAGAGTGGCTGAAGTCTCCCCAGGGACTAACAATCAGTGAAGTAAGAATCTTTGTCTGAGGCTAGACGTGTTGTTGGAGCCCTTGGATTCCTTCGTCCAACCTGAATTGGGGCTCGCCCGGGAATGGTAGAACGAAAGGGAATACAGCGGTCCGAATCAAAGTACTTCGGACCTATTGGTACGTGTAAAGATAGTCGCACACGAGGCTGAGACATCAATACCTACTGAGTGACTACAGCTAGCCCACTGCCAAGGGTTCAAGACCACCAACACAGATGGTTGACTCAAGATACGTTGGCGCTCTCAGTGCGACGTCAACGGCCCCCGGGGAATGAACCTCATCGTTGAAAAAAAGGGTCAAAAGGTGACCATTGACAAAAGGCGTTGATGATGCAATGAGACCCATCTGCACGAAATACGGAAATCTCATGTTTAGCTCTGGATCGCTCGACAATATGCGACACCTTGTTCACCGGAAGGCGGTCCAAAGCGCGCACTAACCCATCGGGAGTGTTATCAAAGAAAAAGAGCAAAGACATAATATCACTGGCATTCAAAAACTCATTAATATGGCGTGCGCGTGGAATAACATGTAATGTACCGTTTATTAACCAGCGCTGCTGGAAGGGTACTGCTTCCGGAATGGCTGAAGTCTCCCCAGGGACTGTCAGTGAAGTAAGAATCTATGTCTGAGGCCAGGCGTATTGTTGCAGCCCTTGTATTCCTGCGTCCAACGTGAATTGGAGCTCGCCCGGGGATGGTAGAACGAAAGGGAGTACAGCGGGCCGAATCAAAGTAAGTCGTCGAGCTCACTATGTGGTCTGGATATCCAGATGGGGTGAAGAAATACAGCCAACGGATTGTTGAGCGGAATGACGCAAGCTAGATAGAATCGCTTTTAGGCAATCATCAGGAGTGTTCGTAAAGGAGCGTTGATTTTGGCAGGAGCGGTAAGGCTTTCATAATTGCAGACAAAGATCGCGAGATTAAAGTCCGTGAACAAAGCATCTCAACGTAATTTAAGGATTTCGGTTCGTTTGGGGGAGAGTAACGACTTTAGATTTGTGACTTGAACAAACATTACTGCTCGACTTCAAGCTCAGCTCATGGATGGTAGGACGGTATTCTTATCAACAAGCTCGTGGCCAGCTCCAAATAAATAATACACACAATATAAAACGAATCGATTAGCTTTGCACAAGTTCGGCTACCTTTTTTTGCTGCGCTGCTGACCGTTGAAATCGAAGCGAGTAGGTATACACTGTACAATGACTTCGTTCGTGAGGAATGCTTCAAGCATTCGACTTCATGTTACTTCCGTACCCCTTACTCACAGACTTTCTGTCCGCAGAAACGCGCATGTACCTCCCATCAACTCACAAAGGCTCAATGAGACCATCCACTTGACATCAACATGGGTGCTGCCCACCGCTGGGGATCCCTCGACAAAGAGACAGGCATCACTCGTATCGCGTTGTCGGACAACGACGCAATCACGTTTCTGTAGTTGTACAGAGTTCTGAAAAGCCCACAGCCATATCGTCAGAACGCGAGCTAGCAGGCGCCTCGTACTTCACTCGTACCATTTGGCTGCCGCGACACGTAAATGCCTCAAAAATTTCAGGCACCTTTGAAGACGGCATTTTGAGGCTTCAAACCCCTAAAGCTGAGGAGCCAGATTCGGTGAAAGTAGAAATTCAGTAGGGGAAGGGGAAGCAGTGTTGAAATCCTGTGTTTATTGTATGATCCATGTAGTCTCAACCATAACCCTCAATTAAACGTGACATCTATGACCACGTAAATATCTGTCAAAAGCAAATCATTATAATTTCTCCTTTCTATTATAATCAGGAGCTTCAACCTACGATCTGAACCAATATTCCAACTTCTCCACCTCTGCAATGCACCTTCGCAAAGTATCTATTCCTTCTTTTAGGGATGCTTCAGGGTTATCGATCTGAACCAATATTGCAAAATACACCCACGAACATCAAAGTATGAATGGAGGTTTAAAATCGTCCATTATAGTCGTTCTGGATAAACCAGATCATATGGGCGCTTAGCAGCTCATGTTCAACGTCTTGGGGGCAAGCCGTGTAGTCGTCGCGGTCACTGTCGGATGACCTGATGACGTCCATGGACCTGATGATGTCCATGGACCTGATGATGTCCATGGACCTAATGACGTCCATGGACCCGTCGTCGTCAACGAGGTCTGTTGGTTCTAGCACCTGAGTATAAAGGTTATGTGCCGTGTTGCATTAACAATTTCATTTTCACTTCTTACCTGAAATGTCTTCTTCCGTAATTCATCCTCAACCTCTTCTGCTGGAGTGTACGCTTTGGGGTCGCTGTCTGCTGGTGATAAAGTATGCAGACAAAGGGTCTGGAGAAATGAGAGATGTATGGCATCGTTCCTGAGTATAAGCCTGAAACAACCGTAGCAAATAAGGCAATGCTCGAGAAATACGGTTACCTTCGGATATGTCTTCGTTCTCACAGCCTCGTCCTTATCCAGTGCGATAAATCCACGAGACGGGCCTCCAGATAGAACTCTATATATTCGCAACGATTCTTCTGTCTTGCCATCAGCGTGCGTACCCGGGTCGGTAGATCCATCTACTTTCGGCTGTAATTTCAATGCCAAGTCAATACAGAACCCAACGTCTCTTGCAAACCACCTACCCTGCTCATCCTTATATATATATCATCCTCTTTCGCAATGTGCCGCCCGGCTGTCGCGATGGCATCAATGAGAACTTGTGCGGCGTTCGAACCGTTAATTTTACGTATTAGGTTACCTGCGGACCTATGGGCACATGTGAAGATATTCGTATACGAAATTGAGACGTCAATACCTACTGAGGAACTACACCTAGCCCCACTGCCAGGGGTTCAAGACCACCAAAGCAGATGGTTGGCTCAAGAAACCATGGCGCTCTTAGTGCGACGCCAACAGCGCCCGAAGAGTGAACCTCATCGTTGAAAAAAAGGGTGAAAAGGCGACCATTGACAAAAGGCGTTCGTGATGCAATGAGACCCATCTGGACGACATACAGAAATCTCATGTTTAGCTCTGGATCGCTCCTTGTTCCCTGGAAGGCGGTCCAAAGCGCGCACCAACCCATCGGGAGAGTTATCAGAGAAAAAGAGCAAAGACGTAATATTACTGGCATTGAAAAACTCATTAATATGGCATGCGCGCGGAATAACATGTAATGTACCGTTTATCAGCCAGCTCTGTTGGAAGGGCAATAGTACTGCTTTCAGAGTGGCGGAAGTCTCCCCAGGGACTATCGGTGAAGTAAGGAGCTTTGTCTGAGGCTAGGCGTGTTTTTGAAGCCCTGGTATTCCTTCATCCGACGTGAATTGGAGCTTGCCCCGGAATGGTACAATGAAAGGGAGTACAGCGATCCGAATCAAAGTACTTCGGACCTATTGGCACCTGTAAAGATAGTCGCACACGAGACTGAGACATCGATACCTACTGAGTGACTACACCCAGCCCGCTGCCAAGGGTTCAAGACCGCCAACACAGATGGTTGGCTCAAGAAACGTTGGCGTTCTCAGTGCGACGCCAACGGCGCCCGAGGAATGAACCTCATCGTTGAAAAAAAAAAGGGTGAAAGGGCGACCATTGGCAAAGGGCGTTGATGATCCAATGAGACCCATCTGCACGAAATACGGAAATCTCATGTCTAGATCTGGATCGCTCGTCAATATGCCACACCTTCTTCCCTGGAAGGCGGTCCAAAGTGCGCACCAACCCATCGGGAGATTTATCACCAAAGACGTAATATCACTGGCATTCAAAAACTCATTAATATGGAGTGCGCGCGGAATGACATGTAAAGTACCGTTTATTAGCCAGCGCTGTTGGAAGGGCAATCGTACTGCTTTCAGAGTGGCTGAAGTCTCCCCAGGGACTAACAATCAGTGAAGTAAGAATCTTTGTCTGAGGCTAGACGTGTTGTTGGAGCCCTTGGATTCCTTCGTCCAACCTGAATTGGGGCTCGCCCGGGAATGGTAGAACGAAAGGGAATACAGCGGGCCGAATCAAAGTACTTCGGACCTATTGGTACGTGTAAAGATAGTCGCACACGAGACTGAGACATCAATACCTACTGAGTGACTACAGCTAGCCCACTGCCAAGGGTTCAAGACCACCAACACAGATGGTTGACTCAAGAAACGTTGGCGCTCTCAGTGCGACGTCAACGGCCCCCGGGGAATGAACCTCATCGTTGAAAAAAAGGGTCAAAAGGTGACCATTGACAAAAGGCGTTGATGATGCAATGAGACCCATCTGCACGAAATACGGAAATCTCATGTCTAGATCTGGATCGCTCGACAATATGCCACACCTTCTTCCCTGGAAGGCGGTCCAAAGTGCGCACCAACCCATCGGGAGATTTATCACCAAAGACGTAATATCACTGGCATTCAAAAACTCATTAATATGCAGTGCGCGCGGAATGACATGTAATGTACCGTTTATCAGCCAGCGCTGTTGGGAGGGCAATAGTACTGCTTTCAGAGTGGCTGAAGTCTCCCCAGGGACTAACAATCAGTGAAGTAAGAATCTTTGTCTGAGGCTAGACGTGTCGATGGAGCCCTTGGGTTCCTTCGTCCAACGTGAATTGGAGCTCGCCCGGGAATGGTAGAACGAAAGGGAGTACAGCGGTCCGAATCAAAGTACTTCGGACCTATTGGTACGTGTAAAGATAGTCGCACACGGGACTGAGACATCAATACCTACTGAGTGACTACACCCAGCCCACTGCCAAGGGCTCAAGACCACCAACACAGATGGTTGGCCCAAGAAACGTTGGCGATCTCAGTGCGACGCCCACGGCGCCCGCGGAATGAACCTCATCGTTGAAAAAAAGGGTGAAAGGGCGACCATTGACAAAGGGCGTTGATGATGCAATGAGACCCATCTGCACGAAATACGGAAATCTCAGGTTTAGCTCTGGGTCGCTCCACAATATGCCACACCTTGCTCACCGGAAGGCGGTCCAAAGCGCGCACTAGCCCATCGGGAGTGTTATCAGAGAAAAAGAGCAAGGACGTAATATCACTGGCATTCAAAAACTCATTAAATAATATGGCGTACGCGCGGAATAACATGTAATGTACCATTTATTAGCCAGCGCTGGTGGAAGGGCAATGGTACTGCTTCTGGAGTGGCTGAAGCCTCCCCGGGGACTGTCAGTGAAGTAAGCATCGTTGTCTGGGGCTAGGCGTGTTGTGGGAGTCCTTGTATTCCTGCGTCCGACGTGAATTGGAGCTCGCCCGGGGATGGTGAGTACAGCGGTCCGAATCCAAGTACACCGTCGAGCATACTATGCGGTCTGGGAATCGCGGATGGGGTGCAGAAAGACAACCAACGGAAACGAGGCAGGCTAGATAAAATCGTTTTCAGGCAACCATCAAGAGTGTTGATTTTGGCAGGGGCGGCACGTCTTTGATAATTGCAGACGAAGATCGCGAGATTAACGTCCGTGAGCGAAGCATCTCAACGCAACTTACGGATTTCAGTCCGTTCGGGGGAGAGTAACGATTTTAGTTTTGTGACTTGAACAAACATTATTGCGCGACTTCAAGCTCAGCTCACGGAAGTCAGAACGATGTCAGGACGGTATTCTTATCAACACGCTCGTGACCAGCTCCAAATAAATAATACACGCGATATAAAACGAATCGATTAGCTGTGCGCAAGTTCGGCTACCTCTTTGGCTGCGTTGAAATCGAAGCGAGCAGGGATACTCTCTACCATGACTTCGTTCGTGAGGAATGCGTCCAGCATTCGACTTCATGTCACTTCTACACCCCTTACTCACAGACTTTCTGTCCGCAGACATGTGCACGTACCTGCCATCAACTCACAACGGCTCAACGAAGCCATCCACTTGACATCAGCATGGGGCGCTGCCCACCGCTGGGGATCCCTCGACACAGAGACAGGCATGGCCCGTCTCGCATTGTCGGACGACGACGCAACAGTGAGGCGATGGTTCGTGGCGCAGACAACTGCCCTAGGATGCAAGGTTACTATTGATCAGATGGGGAACACGTTCGCAGTCCTACCAGGACGACGTGACGGCCCGCCTACAGCGATTGGGAGCCACCTGGACACACAGCCTACGGGCGGCAGATACGACGGTGTCCTGGGCGTTCTTTCTGGTCTTGAAGCTCTGCGGACCATCGTGGAAAATAAGATTACCACGAACTATCCCATTGCCGTCATTAATTGGACAAAGTGCGCTCTCAGTCATTTTTGCCACGTTTTGAGTTAAACCGATCCCATTCTCAAGCGAGGAAGGAGCGCGGTTCCCCAAATCCCTGTGTGCTAGTGGCGTATGGGCTGGTGCCATCCCGTTAGAGGACGGATGGAATCTTAAAGAGGTCGCCGGGAACGCAACCCAGAAATCTGAACTTGAACGCATCGGATTCCTCGGCGCGACGCCTTGTAGCTACAAATCGCTGCCTTTAGCAGGTCATTTTGAACTCCACATCGGTACGCGAAAAGCCACGACATATTATTGCCCTCCATTTTCCTCACTACCCGCACAGAGCAAGGTCCCCATCTCGAAACCGCATCTCGCAAGATCGGCGTTGTGATGGGTGCGCAGGCTGTGCGCTGGTATACCGTTACAGTATCCGGCCGCGACTGCCACACGGGAACCACGCCCTTTGCGGCCCGCTCAGATCCCATGCTTTGCGCGGCGAAGATCATCGTCGCGTCGAATCTCATTGCGAAATCCCACAACGGATTGGCCTCGACGGGCATCATCAACGCATACCCAGGATCGACCAACACTGTGCCGGCTAAAGTAGTATTCAGTCTCGACATGCGACACCACCAGGACACCGTGCTGGACGCGCTCGACGCGGACTTGCATAAGGAGGCAGAACGCATCGCACGCGAGGACTCGGAACGCGGCTGCACGGTGGATTGGAGGCTCGACACCGACGCCAAGGCCACGCATTTCAACCAAGACTGCATCCAGTGTGTGCAGGACAGCGCGGACGCTGTTGTTGGTCATGACATGACCATGCAACTGACCAGTGGCGCGGGTCATGATAGGCACGTTTTCCTTCCACGATTTGAGATTGGGAAGGGTTAATGACACGCAACGCAATGCAGCTGTATGACATCGCTTGTCTGCCCAACATCGATGGTTTTTGTTCCCTCCAAGGATGGTATATCTCATAATCCTGTGGAATATACCAGTCCAGAAGACTGCGCAGCTGGAGCTCAAGTCATCCTTGGTGCTCTCCTTCGGTTTGATGAACTACGAACGAAGAAAACACAACTGTAATGCTACATATGTCTATATTGATTGGATTGTAAACTTTGCATGGAGAATTCATTGCTTTATACCAAGTCGCCCATTGGATCGAAAGATCACGTGATGTACCCATATTAATGTCGACTATACCTCGGTCTCACTGCACATAAGAAGGTGGACTCATAAGTAGCCATGCATGGTAAATAGAGAGTATTTGCAACTAATATCAGGTTTTACAAATAAATGGCAATCTCTAGGTACTAAGCAAACTGGAAAAGACATTAGAGGGATCTATTCTACTTACATAGCCACGCTCATAATTCATGGCTGTAAAACACAGTTTTGGCCACCACTGCTGGGCTTCTCAGGGTCTGGGGGGCAATACGACCAATGTAGTATATAACCGCATGTCACGCCGACAGCAGTACTTAAGCGTTCCCATCGGCTCCAGCCGCCCAACCAACTCTTGGCCATCGGGTGGCTCTGCGCTCCACCTCACACTCCCATGCACCATCCACCTAGTGACTCCCCCCCGCGTCTCGTGAAAGGTGCATCGTACTCCGCGCACCTGTGGCGATCACTGACGCTCCTCACAACAGGCTTCCCGTCCCGAAAGAGGCGCAAGGTTGTCGCCGAGTCTGGGCTGGAGAATGGGGCCGCGGCAGCACTAGACACCGGCAGCAGCGCGGGGCCGCCGCCCCTCGCGCCCCGCCCACCGCCAGCGTCCACGTTCATCTCTGCCGCAGCGGCGGCGGCGGCAGCGGCGCCGACCTGTGTATCCTGCCACCGCTCTCTGAGGGCCGCCACCAAACCCGCAGGGCCAGGCCCGCCGCCGCCGCCCCTGCACTGCTCACTGTGCGTCGTCCCGTCCCGCCTCCCTCCCGCGATCGTAACCCCAATCGCGTTTCGCAGATGCCACGCCTCCACCTGCCTGATCTGCGCACGCCACTGCAACGACGCCGCGCCCCCCGCGCCGCGGAGCGCCCCGCTCGCAAACACCAACCTCAATGCGCACGACGAGCACCCCGCGCCGAGCCCGCGCGGCCGGCGCCGCAAATTCGACGAGGACACGGCGCAGGGCGGCGGCGGCGGGTGTGGACGCACGCTCTGCCGCCAGTGCTGTGTCGAGAACGAGGCGACGTACGTGGCCTTCTCCGCTGTCTTTTTTCCCGCGCAGATTGATCGGTCTCCGCAGACATTTGTATTCGTGTCTGGAATGTGTGGGCTATTACCGCGACAAGGAGGAGGAGCGTAAATGGCAAGTCGACACTGATTAATTTAGAAAACGCGTCGCGACCATCACGTGGTTGGTTGCTACGCATCTTTAATTATGTCTTCTTCAAGTACAAATCAAATAAATAGACGGTTTCCATTTGCCTGTCAAAGAAGTCGGGAGTCTACGTGTATCTGAATATATTTTTGCTTACATGACTGGTATGTATTAGATGTATCGAGAGGGGTTTTTCCGTGCATACACTTCCTTGTGCCTAATTGAGCAGTTTCGTAAGTGTGTACAGGTACCTACGTGTAGCGACGCGTGGCGGCCAAGGACCGGGTATCCGGCGGTGAGAATGAGAAGAAAACGTCTGATGTCTATTTTCCTTGGGACGTTTGTCCTCGTTTGGCTAAATGTATGCCAGAGAAGATGCATCGGGCATCATTAATTTCGACCACTACAGGCATCACATTGGGCGTCGCCTAGAAGGCTGGGGGGTTCTTAGGTGCGTTCGTCCCGGGGACCCTGCCACCCCCATTCACCGCGTCGACTACTGCGACATACCATCGGCCGCGGGTTCTCGCACCGACTGGGGCGGGCAAACCAGCTTCCATACAGTTGCCACGCCATGGCACATTAAAACACACCACAACGGTCCTTTTCGAAATCACATCATCTGTATTGACTGTCGTCCCCGCGTTTCTGAATACACTGCGGAGCTCGGCCCGGGGGATGGGGAAGGGCGTGCCTCGCAAGCGGATGGGGCTGATTGCACGAATCCGTCGAGCGTATCGGCGTGCTCCCCCCACGCGGGGGCGATGCTGATCACCCTGGCGGTCGCTTCCTCGCGCCCGGCGTCGAATCAGAATCAGGGATGGGCTCGTCCCCCCCTCCGGCGGGCCGGAGGGCCTGCCATTTTTCAATGCGTGTGCTCGCGTGTCGCTGAAATGGCCCATTCAGTCGTTGCGCTTGCGCCCCCAGCCCCAGCCCCCCCAGTGCGGAACTCGCCGGTCGACCCTTATATTCCGAGATCTTGCGTTGTGCTCTGTGGGTGTGTGTGTGTGTGGAATGGAATGTGTCGTGTCCATTTGTGGATATGCAGGTGCCTTTTCTTTCCATCGATGCGATGGAGCCCAGGCCAGCCGTCCCTTTCATCTAACCCAGCGCAACAGTAGTGGCGGTGCATCTAATGGTATAGCCTGATGTCCACGTCGCAGTTCACGCATGATAAACAGCTCTGTTGACGTCGCATATCTTGATCGTCCTTTCCGGCCAGCGGACACACACATGCAAGCATCTGTCAATATCTACTATTCATATAGACTAGAATCGCACTTATAGACTAGAAATCGTGCCTCAGATTTCATCGATCTCTTGCGAGCTTTTGTTTGTTATAATTAAGCGCTGACCCCAGATTCCGGGCAAATGCTCAAATATCAAAATTATTAAAATTTATCAATTCAAAAGTCTAAAACTCTATTTTTGCGATTGCACACGCCGAAACTTCCGCTTCAAGTTACATTTGTATTGACGGTAGCAGTTAACAATGACAAACAACATTGAACAGTAACACAGCAGGACAATGACGATACGTGAAGAGGACTAAGTAGAAAAACTCGAGCGTTGTAAAAACCAGGATAGCGGGGAACGGTCTGTGTGGTACAATAAGCACACAAGACGCTGTACAATGGGGGATTTGGATAAGACACAAGGGTAAAAAAAGAATCGCAAGACAACGACATTTCTGGAATAATCCCCCCTTGGGGAGGAACAACCCGCATCATCAACGAACAGCGTCGTCAACATCGTTTGAGAGACGAAGCGGAAAGCAAAAAAGGGAGTAAACCGAAACATGAGCATGTCGAACTGGGGATGGAATGGGGATTTCTCGTAACAAAGCAAACATGACTATGAACAAAAGTAAAACAATGTGGGCAAAAAACACGTAGCGAGAAAGCGAGACAACAAAACAACTATTGGTAGGCATAGAGGGCATACTATGATAAATTCCGAGGTTACAAGAGCCACTGGACGCGTTCGATACGGTGTAGCGTCTGGGATCGACGTGAACCATGCACGGGAAAAAATCTTGTTAGAATGAAAGAGAAACATGGGTGTTCAGATATTGAGCCGTGTATTCGTGGGCCAGACCGGTTGGTACGTCGAAGGAGTGAAACCTGAGCTTCTGCACGCCTCACTACCGCTACTCCCTGTCTCCTGCGCGCCTGAGCCAGCGGCGGCCTTGGGGTCGGGTGGAGCGCTGCGCGTTCCTCGAGGAGCCTGAGGCCGACGATCCAAAGTTGCCGGAACCAACATGAGACCCCGACGTACCGGAGCGGGACGCGCGGCCGCGCGACGCTTCAGAGGCACCCGGCTGAACGCGGGACGGCTGAGCGACTGCCTGGGGAGCACCGGACTGACGAGCATTGGCGAGCTGTCGCAACGATTCTTGCGCTAGCAAGTGCTGGTGCAAGCTGCTTACCTCTCGCCCAACGTCAAAACCGATGACTTTGACGTGCGGCCTCTGGTACGTGTGTACCAGTTCAGCATGCATGAGCGGATGGGGAGGGGGGGAGGCGGGCGAAACGACTGGAGCTGAGGACTTGCGTTTAGGAGAAGGAGCGTTGCTGCTTCCTGTCACTTCCTCCTCGTGAATTGACATCGGGTGCCTAGGAACCGTCGGGAAGGTGTACAAAAGGGGCGGAGGAGTCATCGCAGGCGGGCTGGGCGGGTTGGACGGGATCGATATCGGGAAAATTAAATTCTCAAGCGACTCTGGCACGAAGGCGGGGTATCTACGCTGCACCGAGGGAATCGCGATCGGAGCGGTCACGGGACCTGGATGATAGGGCGGGGGCGGCGACTGCATGAGAGGATGCCAGCTCATTACGACTAAAGTGACATAGGTTGAAATTAGCAGAGTGGTGAGGGTAGGGGGGTTAAACAAATCATTTACCGTGAGTTTGTATGCCGGGGAAGGAACACGAGGTACAACGAGCAGGGCAGGTTAAAGTAGTGTAGTAAGAGGGAGCAGGGAAGAAGAATTGGAGATGGAAAGAAGGAAAGGTGAGGGTCGTTTATTAAATAGTATAAATTAATCCGAAATTATTATTGGATATATCCTAAAAAGCATCCTATTCTTATCACTCGAATCTCGATCTTTATTGCTCGGATCAAAAACGACGTTCTTCCGCCAGTCACTGCCTGCAGGCGTCGTTGACGACAGCGACCCCGCATATACACCATGCATGGACAAGGAAATATTCACACTCCTCTCACACTTTCTCTGGACGACACCTCTGAGGGATCTCCTCGAGGAATGAGTGACTCAACTGGCTCGGGGTGCATGGCGGGGTCGACATGAACTCTATTTACAATTTCATATCGAAATCTTTAATGTCAACAGAGTCCGATGGGATGAGAGACAGTCACGCATAGATATCGAGAACCAGTTGATACCCGACGCATGCGTTCATACATTGCGTAATATCCGAACTGGGTCTTCCCTCAGTGATCATTTCAGAGTGGTGTTTTTCCCAATTGAACAGTGGACACCCATTCTATCCGCATCGCGTCGCTTTCCGCTCAAAGGGCAGGGTTCGCCGTGCTACCGCTCCCATGGCTTTTCCGCTCAGTGATGTCCCTTGTCCCCTCTACATTCATTCCCGAAATAGCGCATCCCTGAATCTGTCCGAATGTCCCCATGCCCGTTCGTCTTTCCTCTGCCTGTGCAGAATCTCGAGATCAGACCCTCCGAACAAGTCTATTACCTGGTGGTGAATTTTGTTCAGCTTCTTCGCCGACCCATCGATCATCCCTCGTACCTGTGCACGTGTGGCACGTCAGAGAGCCGACGCAGTTATTAATTGTTCCCATATCTGTACATTTATGTGTGTCGATGCGCCCGTTCCACCGGCCATGCAATCAGATGGTCATGCGACTTCTCGACATAGGCTGTGCCATGACGTCGATCTCGAGTCCATTGAATGAGTCTTCCCATATACTTCCTGACAACACACTCTCCCTAAATTCATCGGTATTCCCCATCAATTTAGGCTTGGACTATCAACGCCCCCCCTGTAGTGCCCTCCTTAGCCTTACTTGCGCTAGCATACTCTAGTAATTGGAGCCATTATTTGACAACAATTGAGATCAGATTCAAAATATTCCTGTACTGCCTGTCACTGACCGCTATATTGTACAATTGACACTCTACACAGCCTTGCAAGTGAGATGCTTCTCTCGCATTCTAGAAGAGCAAGGCTGACAACGGCCACGGGTGCGCGCTACATGCATTCAATACTTGCACGCTCCACTCATAGGGCTCCTCCCCCCTTCTACTCCTCCTATTTAGTCCAATCCCTCTGGTGATCTGATGCGATTTCGGGAATGAGCCCTGTGACTTTCGCTATCTCGCCTAAGCACAACGCGGATGACACCGAATCGGACGCCCGACTGCTGAAAACGGCCCAGAAACTCGAATCCGCCAATCACACGGGCACGCCAGCTAACTGTCAATTGCCCTTTTGTGAAAAAAAATATTTATATATACAGAGTCCCATGTTGAATCGCGGGCTGGCTCTCGTCGTCGTCGCGGTGTCTTCTGCAATACCCGCTGGCTCTCCGCCCTCAGGCGCAAGATCCATATCGCCGCTTTCGTCTGCCTCATCTGATCTCCGATAAATCATGTCGCTTCCCCCACCCTGATTTTGGCATGTCTAAAAAAATTGTGCTTCTGAGCCGTTCCCACACGTCCGCTTCTGGCAGGGCTGATTTTGTGTTCTCGCCCGATATCACTTGGCTTTGGGTCCTCCTCGTCCGCCCATCTGATCTCTCGGTCAGTTCACTTGGCGTGATTACCCGTTCGCTAGTCGGTGTGGGCCCCATGTGGGCCCCCCTTTCTGTGAGTGGCACTATCCCCCCGTCGGCAGCCTGTGGCACCACCCCCCGCTCCTTCGTGCGTCGCGGAGTGTCGTCCAGCTGGGACCTAGATCGCCAATATCTCGTATCGAGCGCGGCCTGGGCTCTGACGTCCCCCCCCCCCTTCCCCCCTTCCATACACATAGAAGTCTGTATCTGTATATGCGGTGGCTACCTCGTGGGAGTCGAGAAGAGGCGTCCTCCCGAGGATTACCCAGGTGGGGGTGTGCGTTTTGGAGTCCTGGCTCCGGCGTATGGTTGTGCACGAGAAGGCGTGTGCGTGTACATGGGTTCTCTCGGAAGAGAAGAGGGGCTGGGGCTGGTGACCTCAGGCATAGAATTGGCGGTAATCGAGATATGTCTGGTGAGATTAAACAATATGGAAACGCGTTATTCCGCGTGTAGGAGAAGGCAGACAGGGAGCGATGATGGGGTTGTGGGGACCCACCGCCACCGCAGCATCCTTGTTGTGGCACTTGTATGCGGGCGGAGCTTGAGGTACTTACTACTCGCCCTCACTTGCCCCACAGGGGAAGCCCAGAAAAAGGAATTTCCACATCAAACTTCGCATTTCAAAAAGCGTGATTACTTCAGAAGTACAGAACGAATTATCAAGGGGGTGATTTTTTATGGTGGAAGATATTTTAATTAGACCAAGATAGGCAGGATGTTTGAAAGATTAAATGCAAATTTCAATGCCCTGGACGCTCTTCTTTTCCTCTCCTATATTGTATTTGTGGGAATAATTACAGTGATATTTATACCACAAGTAATTTCAAAAAGGAACGGTTAGCGGTCATAGCTGGCGTAGATTCGCATGTTAATACTTGTACCCCTGCCAATGTATCAGATCCCCTTCAGTAGAAACCATGGCGTATAACGAGGCTGTTTTCCAACAAAGGGGTAAGGATTGTATGCGCAATTAAAGAATTCAAAAAAGCTCGCGACCTGTCGGATTTCTCTGAATTCAGCTCGTCGTATTATTTTTCTAAATGAGGAGATCTAATACAGAAATTAAAGATACACTAGCGTTCAAACAAAGAGGCGGAGCAAGCAATCACGAGGTATAGTTCAGTCCATGCTGTGGGACAAAGGGAGGGGGAAGGGGGAGTAACGGAAATATGTGAATATCATCCACCAAGAAAAAGGGGATTGGGAGTGAGAATAATGATGATCGACCTTGACACCTCACGAGAAATGTGGGTCATCGTCGTCGCCATTGTTAGTTGTTATCGTTGTCGTTGTCATTCTCATTGTCGTTGTCGTTGTCGTTGTCGTTGTCGTTGTCATTGTCGGGATCGGCATCGCTGTCGGGGTCGTTGTCGTTGTCGTTGTCGTTGTCGTTGTCGGGGTCGTTGTCGTTGTCGGGGTCGTTGTCGTTGTCGGGGTCGTTGTCATTGTCGGGGTCGTTGTCATTGTCGGGATCGGCGTCGTTGTCGGGGTCGTTGTCATTGTCGGGATCGGCGTCATTGTCGGTGTCGTTGTCATTGTCGGGATCGGCGTCGTTGTCGGGGTCGTTGTCATTGTCGGGATCGGCGTCATTGTCGGTGTCGTTGTCGTTGTCCCCGGCGTCCGCATCATCCGCATCGTCCCCGGCGTCCGCATCGTCTGCATCATCCCCGGCGTCCGCATCGTCTGCATTGTCCCCGTCGTCCGCATCATCTGCATCATCCCCGGCGTCCGCATCGTCTGCATCGTCCCCGTCGTCCGCATCATCTGCATCATCCCCGGCGTCCGCATCGTCTGCATCGTCCCCGTCGTCGGCATCATCTGCGTCGTCCCCGTCGTCGGCATCATCTGCATCGTCGTCCGCACCAGCCGCACTATCCGCATCCTCGACATCCGAATCCGCGCCGTCTGCGCTATCTGCATCCGCATCGGAATCATCTTCGTCCGAATCCGCGCCGTCTGCGCTATCTACCTCTGCATCGGAATCATCCTCGTCCGAATCTGCGCCGTCTGCGCTGTCTGCATCGCCGTCCGAGTCGGGATCGTCATTATCCGCATCGTCCTCTACTACCGCCGCGTCCGTCGTGTCCGCCGCCTCATCGTCGTCCTCGTCCCGACGACCCACAGATTTGACGTTGGTATCGACCACGTCACGAGAAAAATTCGGCAAATGCGACGCGATCTAAGGGAGCGACAGACGTTCACGTTCAAGGCACCTTACATACATCGCGATGTAAAACTCACAGAATGTGCCCAGACGCCAAAAATAGACGGTTCTGCGGCGCGGGCGACTGCAAAGGAAAAAATGTCGGGGGTCATGCCATTTTTCTCAAGGGGCGAAAATGCGCATCACGTACGGGCAGTCGCACAGTCGATATTAGACCGTGGGCACTCGAGCTCACGTTTTGTGCCATCGATTGGGGCTGGCAACGCGCCAATGGCAGCGATGAGTCCAATGAAGGCGAGAAGTTCTGAGAGACGAGCCATTTTTGAAGCTAAAGGCCGCAAAGGTGGTGCTTGGGAGGGTAAGAGGACACTCACGCAGAGAGTTACGGATTCAGAGCACGGGAAAAACCAGTATTATTTATACCTGCTACGAGTAAAAACATAATACACCGCTGTAGCTAGCCCTCAGCATGCGATCCTCATGACGTGGTGACGAGCGGAAGGCCGTGGTAGCCTCAGCGATGATTTATTCTAAGCACAGCAAGTAATGACAGAAAAAGACATGAGCAGCGGAGGGAATGGCATAGTCGCTTCGGCCTCCGCCCGGACACGTATACCAGTGAAGGAATTCCGTGGCTCGTTTACTGGGGAGCGGGAGACCGACGATAAAGATGCACCCAGAAGAAAAGCACAGAACAAACCTGCGAATTTACTAATATCTTGCTAGTAAACTTTGAAATACACACGGCAATGGGCTAGAAGGCGGCTTATCTGCTGCTGCTAATACCTGTCCTACAGCTGCTGCGTTGGTCCGTACTTCAAGTCAGCGGAGGTGCTAGTTCAAGAGAAAGAAGAATGATCCGTCCCGGCCCTCCGCACATGCATTTCGGCTCTGAATTTGCCACGAATTGATGAGCAGCGGTTCGGGGTCCCCTATCGCGTAAGAAACTGAATGGATTGAATTTCATTCAGTGAGCATGAGGAAGTATTTAATCATGGCAAGTTCAGGTTTCGATGAATCTTGAGAGGTATTCATGTGCAGACTCAACTCACTCACTCGGTTTGTGTCACACACCTCCTGTATTTTAATACAGCGGCAGGATACCATCGCCAGATAAACAAGGTTTCGCAGTACCGTTTATTATCGAAAGGTATAGTAAAACAAAAATTTCAGACCGTAACCCGGGGTGTCGACATACGGTCTACGACCCTGCAGACTCAATGAGGTATCTTTAATCCATCTGTTAAAGATGGAACACGGTCCGTATGCTCCAACACTGTTTATAGGAACAAAGGCCGCATTCTGAGTCGAAAACAAATAAAATAATGCTACAAAGCGGTGGTTTAATCCATAGCGACTTCGTCTGATATCTCCAAAGCAGCGACATGTAAATAATTTCCAAGCATCTTATTCATTAGCAGCAGCATCCAATTCCTGTTGCGGCCATCAAATAACGCATTCGCACCGCCAACCTCCACTTCTATAAATTTACCTCCTCTCCCACAGCTGTTCTCGGCTGAGATCAAACGCATCGGTGACAAACTGCTCAATTTCTTTCTTGTGAACGCTCTGCAGCATAAACAATGTGGAGCAGTGACAAAAATAAAATAAACTATTACACGAACCTTGTGGCCAGTTGCGACTGAACTGGTAGGCGCACGTCCGGCATACAATGGGCGCTTGTCTTTGTGGTGTTCAGTCTCCCTTGCCGCAGTAAGGATACGTGGGTCAACGTAGGTCCATGCCCCATTGTTCAAAGGTTCCTCCTAACCATAACCCTCATTTTAAGAAATATTACTCAACTGCAATAATGGGACAAACCTGACACCATAGAAGGTCGGCATTGGGGTAGCGATCCAAATCGGGAGTGATCTATCAAATCTTCAGCGATTCGGTACTGTAAAATTAATGACCAGGGAAAATACCAAGTCATAGGGGAATGGCGAGATTTGTTCGACACGGCTGATAGCAATATTGTCTATTCCGCGTTTCTTGCGTTCCTCCACCAGAGTATAGTAGACTTGTCCTATACGGCGCAGTTGAAGTCTAACTGGTATGGTATTTCCAGAAAATTTACGTACCAGAGCATAATATATGACGCTTGATCTCCTCTGGGGCAAGGAGTTCCTCCGATTTACTTTCTGGAATGTAGCGTTCGAAACGAGAGCCATTGGTCATGTCTGAAAGCTGGGACCGTGCGGAAGGGTGACGCAAGAGCGATTTCGAGAAGAAACAGATAAGCTAGAAAATGATCTAAATACAATAAATCATGTAAAAGCTAAAAACGCACAGGCTTGCGGTAGTCACGGTGAATTTGACGACGCAGGACGTGGAACTATAAGTGGAACACGTCAGATGACTACATTTCAGAGAAAATAACATCGTTTCTTACGTAGTTAGCAGGTGTACTTGAAAAAGATGAACTAAAACTGCTCGGCATAGCATAATAAAAGACTTACGTGGCATATACAATCTGCATATTGCAATCCTGGTGCTGCCTCTCAATCTTCTTCGCAGACGGATAAATATGTGGGTGATCATCACACAACTGCAAGAAGCGCTCCAATCGTGCACTAGAGTGCTCAGGGCCTTGTCCGTCGTAACCATGCGGCAAGCTCATAACCAAGCCTGATCGCTGGAGCCATTTACGTTCACCAGATGCGATGAACTGATCAATGATACACTGTGCGTTGTTTGCGAAATCACCGAATTGTGCCTCCCAAATTGTGAGCGCATCAGGTGAGACAAGCGAATATCCAAGTTCAAAGCCCAGCGCGCCGAATTCAGACAAAGACGAGTTGCAAATAACGAAGCGGGCTTGGTTTCCACCGAGATGGTTCAAAGGCACGTATTGTTGTTCGGTTTCCTGGTCATGTAGGACGGCGTGGCGTTGCGAGAAGGTCCCACGCTCGACATCCTGTCCTGAAACACGCACATGAATTTGCTCCAATGCGAGCGAACCGAACGCAAGAGCCTCAGCGGTGGCCCAATCAATGTTCGAGCCCTCCTGTACAGTCTTCCCACGAGTCGTGAGGATACGGGCAAGGTTCCGGTGGGTGTTGAAGTTTGCAGGGGGCGTAGAGATAACCTCACCCACTTTCTTCAAGAGTTCCTCCTTCACGCTGGTATCACGCGAAGGGAGAGGTACCTCAGCTAATTCTTTAGGAGAGGGGAAGCCCTGCCATGACGCAGAAAGCCACTCCTTACTCGTCGGTACATAGGTCTTCGCACCTTCAGCCGCCTTCTCCAGCATACCCCACACCCATTTACGATGCTCCTCGATGTCCTTCTCCGTGAATGTCTTCCTTTCCGTTAAAAACTTGACATATTGGTCAAGGGGTGTAGGCTGTTCCTCAATAGCCTTGTACATACGTGGTTGAGTGAAACTAGGCTGATCGGTTTCATTATGTCCATAGCGACGGTAGCAAACAATATCAATGACGACGTCCTTTTTGAACTTGGCTCGATAATCGGCTGCAAGCTGGCATACGAAAGTCACGGCCTCCACATTATCTCCGTTGACATGGAAAATCGGTGTATCGATAGACTTGGCAATATCGGATGGATAAGGTGTGGAACGGGCGAATCGGGGGTCAGTGGTAAATCCAATCTGATTGTTAACGATCAAATGGATGGTACCGCCGGTGCCGTAGCAGGGTAGATTGTGGAAACCCATGGTTTCATATACGACACCTTGACCTGCAAAAGCAGCATCACCGTGCAGCAAGACGCCCATAGCCGTGATATGCTGCGCTTCGTCCTGTTCTAAATGTTGGATAGCCCTGGTTTTGCCGAGAACGACTGGGTCGCTAGCTTCCAAATGAGACGGATTAGCGACAAGGGATAGTGAAACACGTTTGCCGGAAGGAGTAGGTCGGACATAATTAGCACCCAAATGATATTTGACGTCTCCACCTTCCGAGTCCTCGTTGCTACCGGAGAATTCATTCAAAATGGCCTCGATAGGTTTCCGAATGACATTAGCCAAAACATTAAGACGACCACGGTGGGGCATTCCCATTGTAATATATTTCACTCCATGGTCGACAGAACGGTCTATTAAAGCCTTCATCCCGGGTATGAGCGACTCGCATCCTTCAAGGCCGAAACGTTTTTCATTGGGGTATTTGCTTGCGATAAATTTCTCAAACATTTCGGACCACATTAACCGATCTAGAATCATGCGCTTTTCCTCGCCAGTATAATTCCAAGGTTTCGGGATCTCTACTCGCTCACGAATCCAATCACATTGGTCCTTGTCGGGAATGTGAATGTATTGAATACCGACAGCACCACCTAGAGGGCTTCTGTATGCTTGCGCGTGACATGGGTACATAATACATGAGACTCACAATAAATTCGTCTGCACGTCTTGATGATGTCCCGCAGACTCATGGATGTCCGCTCCCCTGTCGCAAAATGAGGTAAGATACCTGGTCCAAGTGCAAATTGCTTGTCCAAGTCGCGTTCTGACCATCCGTAATGACTTAATTCTAATTCTGCTGGCCGAATATTATCAAGGTCAGCGTCGAGGATACCAAGAGGGTCAAGGTCTGCAACATGATGTCCTCGAACTTGGTATGCACGGACGAGAAGTTGGACCTAAAAATGAAAATTATAATACAATTGGTGTGAAAATTTCAATCCCATACTTTCAAGTGATCGTTCAGTTCTTGTCCGGCTTGTCCATGGAGTTGCGGGGCACCATCAGCAGGTCTTGCGATGAAGGTAGGGGGAGCCTGGAATGCCTGTTGACCAGGAACACCTTTGTCCAGGGCCGAAAAGTAGGCATCCCACGATGCGTGGACCGACTTGGGGTCCTGCCTCCAGTGTCTGTACATCTCTTCAGCATAGTGAGTGGATGTTCCATTTGCAAATATGTCAGTGCCAGGTGTCACTGTTGCAAGATGGCGACGAGCGATAGCTGGTGACACTCTGCATGCAATATGCAGAGGCAACCTTGCCCTAAAAGCTTGACGCCTGAGCATTGTCTTGCACACAGACGAAGATGACGGTTAATGGTTAAGATGTGGGCAACGCCCGAATGAGGCACAACCGTTATCTCGGCGCCATCCGTCATCAGCACTACAAAACACAAAAAATCCAGAAATTAATACCGGGCAGTAAGCATTCCTCTTTCCCGGTTTACCCTAATATTGTGTTTATGTAGGAGGTATATTTAAATTCTTACTAGACACAATACTACTTGGCAAGTTTGCCCATTTAGACACCGTGTAAGTATCAACGCCACAAAATTCAACGACTGTCGGAGCGTTAGTAGTTGTTATACCCCTTAAATCATCCATGGCACAAATTACTCCTGGTATAACCTTACCCCCACAGTTCTCAAGCGGTAGTCCCGTTTCCACGTCAGAACTTAAAACATACGTGACAGCCTGCCTGGATTTTCTCACCTCGCCCCCCGTCAGCTCTATCTTAGAATGTCATCCCAACGATATCTCTGTCACCGGGTTACAACCGGGATGGGAACCATGGTGGGACTGGGCATCTGCTGGCAAAGACAGGTGGAAATTTCTTGTGCCAGGGTGGCATCAAAATCCCCCACCTGCAGGGGCTGAAGTGCCTGAACTACTCGCAGATATGCTACAGATGGTTGACTCCCTGGCTCTCTCGAGAGCTCCTCATCCGTATTTTAATGACCCAGCTTCGGATACGAGTTCAACGCTGCGCGGGATGTCCCCTAAAAAATCCCACGAAGTCCTACAAATGTCCAAGTGTCTCGAGTATGTGCTGTCACAAAGTGCCGTCGACATTAAACACGTTGTGGACATTGGTGCCGGACAGGTTAGTTTATGCCTCTTTTAATCCAGTTTTAATTCCCGGCTAATTTCCTATGGCCTGATCTTGGACGCTAGGGATATCTCTCTCGAGCATTATCCAGGCAGCCATTTTCAATGGATGTGCTCGCCCTGGATTTTTCTGAAATACAGACGAAAGGCGCCGAGCGACGTACAGCCAATATTGAAAAAAAGGAACCCACTATTAAAAATCATCACAATTCTAAAGGCATAGACACAACTATGAGCGATAACTCCCTGACGGGATCTATCACACATGAAATGGTGTATATCAACCCCCAAACATTATACACAGCGGTATCTCGTTGGATCTTTCCCTCTCAGCCGTATATTTCCCCGAAACCGGTTTTATTCGTTGCATTGCATGCCTGTGGTACCCTCACTCCAGACATTCTTCGCTGCTATAATGCAAATCGTCATAAGAGATCCCCGTTCTCGCCCGACTTGCAGCAATCATGGTACGCCGCAGCTTTAGTCGTAGTTGGCTGCTGCTATAATCTAATGTCCCCGGACTCCGGTATGTCATCCCTTGCTACTCAACTACAAATAATTTCTATGATAGTGTCATCTAATGGGTGAGCCTTTTCATAGATTTTCCACTGTCAAATATGGTTGTGATTGAAGAGAAAGAGCGCAAAAGCAAGCTACACCTTTCTTATAATCATCGGAGTTTAGCAGCACAATCCCCTCTTCAATGGACATACAGTCACTCGACGAGACTGTCGGCGGAGCTGGCAATTCGGAAAGTTGTTTTTAGGGCTCTCCTTGGAAAATTCACCCTGCAATCCAAGTCTGATGACCACAAAGCAAAGGAGAGCCCCATCAAGATTGGTCGACTTCCAGAGTCTGCTTATTCGTCTTTTGAGAATTTTATGACTACCGCTGGTGAAAAGGGCGGAATAAAATTCTCTGTTCCGGATGATGCTGAACGAACTCATTCGCAGCTCATATCATGTCTAGAGGTATTACACACTTTACGCTGTCGAATAGGTCCAGTTGTCGAGAGTCTCATATTAGTTGACCGATATCTGTATCTTACGGAGAATGCCCCCACCTCCAAAGTCCTTGTTCTTAATTTATTTGAGCAAGAACTGGGGAGTGGCCGGAATGTCGCATGCATTGTTCTTCCCTAGATGCTTCTGCTCTGCCCCACGCCACGACCCGAATGATTGTTGAGTAATTTATCAGGCACGAACTGATTGTTATGTCATCGCGCGCACTCTGGTTTTTCTAAAAGGCTGGCCCCGGCTCCTCCGGCGCCTTGCATAAGTAATTCCAACCGACTCTATCCAATCCTATCGCTGTCATATGCAAGTAATCCATGTGAGTTTTTCTCTAATTCACCTGGCCCGCTACCAAAGAAAAGAAGATGATAAGTTTTTAAGCATTCATCTATCATAAGATGGTGTCGTTTTCGCTTCCTCCATCACTCAGCCTCTTTATGAAAAGTGTGAGACCATTCACCCCAAGGCCCAAGGCACTCCGTCTCTCCCTCATCCTTCTATATATTGCAAGCTGAAATGTATAACCCTCCATTTCAAAAGCGCTACATAAAAATCTTTTAAGCTTCAAAGTTACTATAACACAAACATTATAATACAAGGTAAAATAAGAGAAAAATAATATGAAGCCCCCCAGTCATGGCTATCTTCATAAGTAACATTACAAACAAAAAAGTAAGTTGGAAGCAGACGATGAGGGTTGCTCGTGATGTCTTGATAATACATGATGATGACGGTAAGTAAAACGATTAACTAAAAATACGCGTGTCTGTGATAATGTAATCGGTATGTCGTAAGCCACCAGGCTTACAATGTCTCGCAAACACCTCGTGACGAGTTGATGCACCTTTCAAAGCATTTAATACATGGACAAAAAATTTCTGGAATAGCAGCACATCGGGATCAACAAGACATTTGAGTTTATGGAGATCGAGCTCGACTGGTAAACGCTTCCCTGTCATTCCTGACTTCTACGGTACTCAGGGAGGTCATCGCAAGACTGCCGAAACTGAAGAGGATCTCAATCCGTCAAGCCCGGATCACTGTGTCGTCGCACATTCCCGTTTATTCAGTTGAAAGGCCCACAGGCCTTCTACTGATGCTTGTTCGGACAACGCCGCCTCAGTGTCTGAGTAATTCACTTAAGCTTCAATTTTTTTTTTCACGTCTGCCCAGCCGCAATACGACTGGAGAATACCGGTGGTACTTGAGTATTTAAATATCCGTGTGCCCATGAGGGATGTCCTTTTCGCTATAACTGAGTATGCATCACGCTATGAGAGACGCAGTTACATTGACTGAGATCTACCTTCAGCTGTAAGTATGCATACCCGTTGCAAGTTCTCTGATACTAGTAATCATTTGTAACTCCCAACAGAGACAGACGTCGGTATTCCTATCTGGTTACTCTCACTTTATTGCTATATGATTACAGTATGTCATCTCATAACAAGCATGAGGGTAGATATTCATACTGCTGTGATTGATATAGTCCAAACTCTAACAGACGAGGTACCTATCATTCATCCTTTGAGACTTCTGACAATTCACTAATGCGTCTTATTTCTTCTTTTCTCGTCGATTCGTCAACTAACATAGATTGAGACTATCTGGCGATATCCCCAATGTGGAATTACTATTCTTTTCCTGTTAACGCGGTATTTGACCCTAATTACGTTCATTTTCAACGGTTTGAGTAAGCGGCCCCTTCCACTCCTAATCTACCAGACTGACTGGTTTTGACTCCCTGATATAGCGTTCTGTCCCATCTGGACAGTCACTGTGAGAAGAAGAAAATGATATTTTGCCTTTCCGCATTTTAGCTGACACACGATCTTTCTATGCCTCACAGAGGTAAGGATTATCCTGTGGAGCTGTGAAGCATCTCGCTAATGATAGAAACAGCTGTGGATATTTCCTTAAATCACAATTCTCCTCCAATTCCTTCATCATTTTGATGAGTCGTGAGCTATTGTTCATGCATTCTTCCAAACTCCAGTTGACTGATCTTCACCCGCAGTGTCGACTTGTCAGCACCCTCCTCTCGATTGCTTAACGCATTTTCGTTGCTTACCTATATCCTACTTTTAGGGATAATGATTCTAAGGACTTTTGCACTGTACGACAGAAGTACACGCATACTCGTGATCCTTACCTCATTGTGGGTGTTGATGCTCGCATTGATGTACTTGACGCTATTCTACATAGGGCGTAGGTCCTTGGTGATATTATCAATGTCAATATCTGACCATTCAACTAACTTTAGGTCGTACTGATATGCCTCCTCTCCTGATACGTGAGAATGCTCAACACATGCTTACCGAGCCAGCACACAGTAACTGATTTATCTTTAGCTCTTACCAGGGTTTGCATCGTAGGCCTAGACATTAATGCATCGTTAAACCTGTTTTACTTGGGGGGGCTGATACTTGATACCACGATAATTGTGATGGTTATAAAGAGAACAAAAAAAATTGCAGAAAGGGCAGCCGTCTCAAACGCTCCTGCGTGTGTAACATATCATATTGTTTTCTTACCTCCCTGACTTATATTCTTCAATAGCATTCATTTATTGCAAGTCTATCAGCGCGACGGCATCCTGTATTACGTGGTCACCGGCCTGCTGCAGTTGTTCAATATTTTGGTTAATTTGGTATGTGACTCGAACGTCGCGCACTGCCTGACGAATCATTAATTCGAAATCAAGCTCGGAGTGAAGTATCAAACCGCGGTGGCAAGGTAAGTACCTTTTTCACTTGGCCTAGGGTGCGGACTGAGTCTTGCTTGCCATCTTTGTCAGTCCGAGCATGGGAGTTACGACTTTGCTGGCCTGTAGACTAGTCCTGAGCCTACGCAAAAATAAATTTCGCCCGACGCGGGGACAGATACGGACAGGTACCCGACCATCCGAGAATGACGACTTCGATGGTCTCGCTTTCACATCCGTCGTCGCCGCACCCCTCTTTGTGGGTGGCTTGCAGGGTTCAGAAGACAGCGGCACCATGGATAATCCCGCTGAGCATTATTCATTGGATACTGTCGCAAAGGCACCGGCCGTGTTGGATGCCGCACCCTTTGATCTGCCCGCACAGAATTCACAACTAACGGTGGCTGTCTGATGTATGTCAGTTTGGCGGATATATATCATGTGCTTTTTTTCCGCTGTATTGTCTTCGAGTTCTTATGTTACATTGGGACGTGCAGTGGTCCCTGTATGTTGTTCAATACTACCGAATCACCGTGTGCATACAAAAAAGACACTGTGAGATCCTGCAATGAACGTATTCGCACGGCACCGAACAGTTCATACGATGTAAAGCGAAGCCAGACAGCGGCTGCATGGGAGGAGGGGAGGGGGGCGTGAAACACCACTAACAGGCAAAACATTCTTGCTAAAATAAGGTCAACTATCTTGCGCTGTTGCAGCAATAGTGGTGTCCAGTGTCCAGGAAAATCATGTGAAAAGCTAATGCATCAGTACGTTCGGCGGCCGATTCCGACCAAAACTCGAACCTGAGACTTTCCATCTGTGCACGGTCAGACTATGCACACGTGGTCCTGCCTCTATAGGTATCCATTGGGAACGACGCACTGTGTGATAAAGAGTCACATATCAAACCGCTGCAGGACTTCTCAAATTTCCATAAGGAAATTTCCCCCGGGCCAGTTCGCAGATCAGAATTGATACCCGCGTTGGGCAACGGATCATGCTAATTCACGACGATTGTGCGACCTATCCGGAATGATCCAGCATGATGCGTCCCGCAATGGGATTACCGTTCCATAGAGCCCGTGTGGCACGACGCAAGCCCTGTTTGATACTTCGGAAATAACACTTTTCATTTTTTTTAGCGAGAAGCCATTCCATCAGTAATTTGACCGCATATAGTGAATGATCCCAAGGCAAGCAGGCTGAATTATCGGAGCCGAGCTTCCTTCAATGGATACAGGTATTTGACTGATGTTGTCCCCAAAGCGTTTTGACTGTGGATAATGCGATCAACCTCTGTGAAAAAAAGCTGCGGAATCGGCAAGGAACTGGTGTTCAATAATATGTGATGCGGGGGGGAGACAATTCGAGGGAGGTACTACGCTGGGTCTTGGAGAACCAGCCGGCCATCAATATCCTCTAGCAAAATGCCAGCCAAGAGTCCAACTTAAACAAGGGCTTGCTATTTTGGAGGCATGTTCATGGATGATAATCAAGACGGTAGTGCGGTGACTGCCTTTCCATGGCCGGATTAGAAAGTACTTGGACCCCACGATGGAAATCATATCACATCACATCAATTACTTGTCTGTATATCCCAAAATGGGCGGGCTGTCCATTTCCAGCACTGCGGGGGATAGAAAAGTGGGATGGCGACCGCAGCATTTAATCGCAGAACTGGCCCACTGTCGCATAGATGGCCGACATGGTGCAAATGGCGTTGTCATGTTCGATTCTGAAGGCCGGACGCTATGGAAACAATAAGGTTGAGATGTTAGCGAGCTGATATTCGTAGAATCCAGCAAGAGTATGTGCGTATTAATTAAGAGACAATAACACTGGTGCTCCTTCTTGTGCTGTCGCCGGGTATGGCAAGGAAGCAATACATCGATGAATCGGGATCGGCAGGACTCGCCTTCCCACGCCCAACACACACCACCTTATTCTTCTCTGGTTTGAGCTCAAAGGGTATGCCTAGTCTGCCTTGCAAAGGACGCAAACAATAAGAGCGACTCCCCCGATGGGTTTTCTATTATATATATATCTGCGTTGTTTGCCAGTACCGCAGTCAACACACCGTGAATAATGTCCAGCCGCTCTGCCCACTCCCCCTCGTCCATCGACACGCTCGCCGATGCCATCTACGACTCTCTCAGATGCGACGACATCCCCCGCACAATGCACCTGTCCTGGCTCCTCATGCAGCAGCCCTACTGCCCGATCCAGCTCCAGGCGCAGGCCGTCCTCGTCAACTCCGCCGCGTCACTGACGCTCGGCGGCGACCCCGACGTCATCGAAACCAACGTACGTACCCCCCTTCCCCCCCCGCCATGCAGAACGCAGCCCCATCTCATCTCACCCCCAGCTCCAAAACATGGCGAAGCGCCTCGCCGGCATCCTGGCGAAGCTCCCGCTGCACGGCGCAGAGGCCCCCTGGAGCGTCAAGGCGCTCGCGCAGCTGCGCGCGGCCGTCGCGGCCCTGCGCGGCGCGCGCGCCGCAGGCAGCAAGCACCGCCGGTGTCCCGCCACCCGGCCCTGCCTCGATCTCGACGCGCTCGTTGCGGGGCTCGGGCGGATGGGCCTCGGGGGGCACCGCGATGACGACGGTGGCGTCGTCGTCCCCGACGAGCACGACGGCCCCTGGCGCAGCACGCGCGCGTCGTGATCTCGCGCGCCCTGAACATGGCACACATCCCGTTTATATTCCACTTTTTTTTTTTTCGTTTTCGCTGCACCGTTCAGAAGACTCTCTCTCTCTCTCTCCCATTTTTGCAGTTTTTTTTTTCAGAATTGTATTTCGGCAGGCCCACAGAGTTTGGGCTCTGGTGCTGCCGCTCACTTGGCATGTGCTGGTGCTGTGGGGAGAGGTTGTAATGACAGGGGTAGAACTATATGTAGCAATACTTGACTTATTATTATGACGCACATAAATCGAATTCAATACCATCTTACCGTGTGTCCTTGACTTTTTTTTTACCCCTGCTTGGGGTTAGATGTTTGGCTGTGCAAAATACTATACGGCACGTGGCTATACAACACGTTTTACAATAAATGGTCATCACACAAGCTTGACAGAGTCACAAAATCAGTTTCACAGACATCCGACCTCGACACCGGTTATTTTGAATAGAACAAGATGTGTATTCAATCACTGTGGTTGTTTACGAAAACATGCTAAGAGCTTCAAGCAACAAGCGTGGAAGGAAAGGGGGGAAATGCTAGCGACGAAATGATTGGTTTGATGCGTGGTGATGCGGGTTCAATGGACGGACAGAAAATGCAGGTCTAGTGGATAGGGGGGATGAGAATGCGTCGTTGTTGTTGAGTTTGCAAGCGAGAGTCGAGCCAAAAGAATGAGACAACAGAAGAAAACCCGGCCGTTTTTGACAAAGCACTGACCATGACGACGTCGTCGTCGAAAAGCGATTGATATGCGTGCGATTAGGTAAAAAACTAAAAAAAAAAAGAAATCAAAATTGAATATAATAATTCCACACACCACACACTCACAAGCAAAAGAAAAATGCAGTGCTCAGTATTCGATATACGACTGCCGCTTCAAGACATCCTTTTTTGAGCCGCGATCCTCTTCAGCAGAACAGCAGCACTCGGCCCAGACGTGCTGCTCGTGCGGGTGCTGGACGAGTTGCTTTCCGTCGTCTCAGGCTCCAGAAACCTGGCGAGCCTGAACGGGCCAGATCCTGCGGACGAGTACGCGTTGCCCGAGAGCGAAAAACCACCCATCGATCCCCCGACGCTGCCATCCGACCTGGCACTGCCGTCGTCGTCTCCGTCGTCAAAGTCGGTGACGGCAGCGCGGCGGCGGTCCGGAGATGCGGCGGGCGACATGGAATGCGCGGTGTCTGCAAAGCCGGTCGTAGAGGCGTGGCTTGCTATGCCGGAGGATGCATAGGGCGTGCCCTGGAAGTCGAGCATGCCGGTCACCTCGATGGAGACGGGGTGACCAGCGACAGGTGAGGAGGGGTTCAGGTCGAAGTAGCCGAGATCGCTCTGGCGAGGGATGTGACGAGGGATCGGGATGGGCGATGAAGAATAAGCAGAATGTGGAGAGCGGGCGTCGCGTCTTTTGGTGGTCGCCGTGGTCGCCGCGGTCGACGGTGTGTCAAGCCGCCTCGGCGGCGGAGATACGGCAATGAACGAGCTTATCAACGGTCTCAAGTCGCTGGCTGGCACAGCGGTTGACGTTGGAGGTGCTCGAGGGTCTATGATGGTGGGTACACCGGTGTTTTGAGATATAGAGGATAATGGCTTAGATACGATGTCCTTTCGGGTAGAAGCGTTTTTATTCATGTAGGGATGCAAGCGAGGTGGCCTCGGAAAAGAATAGAGCAACGGCGAGAGGGGCGGGGGCTTGGGCTTTGTCTCGGGTTTGTTACGGAGGGTCATGACGTTGATCGGTTCTCCGTTGGGTGGTGGGGGAGGGAAAAAGTGGGTATGAACGGGAGACATATGGAAGATGAGATCCGACTCCATGGAAGAGGGTGAAATAAAGTCGTAGTCGGTGGTAATAAACAATGTGCTCGGTTCTGTGAATGGCCTGCGTGAAAGAGGGCGAGGAGAGGGGCTCATGTGGCGGGGCCTGTGGCGGGTGCGAGTGGATGGACGACTGGGACGGGTTGGGGTAAAGCGATCCATTGTTCTGACAAGTAACTAGGACCGCTTTTAAGCGTCTTTTGGGAGACAATGCAACAGAGGAGTGGCACTGGGACCTAGCGACGCGTTGAGTCACGTGATGAAAGGCAAAGATGAGGGCAACCCGGTCAGCGAGAGTGAGAGGACTTGGGTTAGAGAGACATACCTTGGATTCAAGAAGGACTTAAGTAGCTAATGGGACGGGGGACGAAGGCTGAGGGGAGTGGATGAGGGGAGGAAGGGGGTTGGACTTAATATACGGGAGGGGCGTGAGATCAGAAGATGATTAGAAGCCTGTTTGGGAGAAATAACAAGAAGGATATGTGGAAACGCAGCGACGGTGATTTATGGCAGTTTTTGGGTGATGTGATGAAAGGGAAAGTGGGGAAGGCAGGGCGGCAAATGCAAGCTTGACAGCCAGATGAGATCTTGAGATTTTGACTGCCACCACGACGGGGGAGATCACCACGAGGAAACAATGAGGGCCGGAGAACAAGGACAAGAGCAAGTGAAAGGGAGAAAATCAAACGGAGCGGATGGTATATATAGGTATAATATATCAAGCTATGCACTGGCAAGCACAGCTGACTCCTTGATCAATCAGTTACCTGGAATTGGTCGGGTTGGCCCGTCCCTCGCGCCTTAATTCGTCCTTATCATCGGAGCACCTTTTTGAAAACAAAAGGCGCGCGCCAGAGCATCTTTTCAAAATAATTATAATTATAATAATTAATTGTGTATCGTGCTCGTCACCGCCTTCAACATATACATCCCTCCATCGATATGTCCTTATTGGTAGTTGTCAAAGTGTCATGTAAAATTTTCCCATTTGGCGTAAATATACTACTTCGGAACGCCATACCTGGATATATTTTACTTTAACTTTCCTATTTTAGTCACCATTAGCTTGTCCCGGACTCAATCTTTTACAGACACCCAAGTCGGTCATAGGCACGCACCAAACTTGTTACAGTCCCATGTGGTTGATGGATGTCCACAAAAGCGAACATCTATTCCACAAGGCTAAGCGCACTTATTGTATAACCAACCGTGTACCAAGCCACTCCTAAGCGGCCGATATATTCCATCAAATCTAGCCGCTATCATCCAAAGAAGCGATTATAATGATGTTTTCCTTTTTTTTTCCGTGGAGCGTTGAGAAGAACGGTATCGGCTGAGCTTGGTGAATCTCCGCTTTAATTCAACTGGTTCGTGCCATGCATGCCCCACTGGCTCTGAGAAAACGCATTTTGTACGGCAGTTACGCTGACAATGCGGGTATATATCCGACAGTATGATTACCACCCGTGTGAGTTACATCAATTTGAATACACCTCAGGTCATTATAGCTATCTTTGACTTGTCCTTCCTTGAAGAATTCCACGTTGGCCACAATCCACCCCCCAAAGTTCGGTGCAGTCGGTGATGAAGCACCGGTGTGCCATCGGCTTCCACTGAAGATCGCAAGAATCCTAACCCTCCGCCTGATTCTGTGCATATTGCCCATCGAACCGGCCCTACTGTCGTCCCTAATATGCATTAGTTGCTCATGTAGTAATTTCAAATCTGCGGGGCTTTCACGCCGTGGCCGATGATGGCGAGCAAGAAATGAACGTCACACCTTCCCAATGCAGCACGCTCGCCCAGTCCGTATGGCAAAGACCTTTCCTGAATAACGCGCGCGCGCTCCGCGAACGGGGCCCACTGCAGTTACTGCATCGCATTACGCTATTGTGGCTATCCTCGTCGAGAGTGAGACCGGGCAGCAATTCGGAGAGATGCATCCACCTGATTTCCGTTCACAGCCGTGTGTTTCGGGATGATCTGCCATGCCCTGCGGGAGTCGTCCGTTGGAGAACAAGCGGCGTATATTGACTGCCTCGAGACTCGTCGTACCCGACGCAGAAGCAAATAATGTGACCATCAGGAGGTCCAATCTGCCAGCCACAAGCCTGCTGGAGTCGTCATGTTGCGCCAGAACAAATTCTGATTAACCGGCCATTGATGGCCCACGGCGAGAAGACATCTTTATCGTATTGTCTGAAGACTGGCAACAGCGAAGCATCACAGGGGGCGGTGCTCACACCTGTTTGTCAATCACACTGTCGGTGAAACAAAAAAGAGGAATGTGTTAAAAAGGGTCAATCAAGAAGACTTGCACAATGCCCTGTTTCTATCGGTATTAGTATATCTTATAGAAATGGCACCAGGAACGAGCTTTCAAATATATCGCTTATTTTCCACACAAAAAGGCTCGCGACCTGTTAGAAACCAGCGGAAGTCATTTGCAGACACATCACAATTGTGGCAGAACTCGCGTTAGAGATTCATTTAGTTGCGAGCTCAGCTGATCATCTTTTTCTCTTCGTGTGGTTGGCATTCTGATCAATAAAGTATTGTTATATGCACTTCCTTGGGGCTATTATGTGACCGACTTTGTGCCATCCCAATCGAAGTGTATCTATGGCTCTGACCTGCAATGTTCTCGCTGTTGTATTCTGTTGAAATATATATTGAACTGAATTTCGAAGATACCATCCGGTCTCAGTTCACAAACAGTCATACCAGACTAGTATGCCATATCCTTTTTGTCCCGCATCATGCAGCATTTGTATATCCCAACCCTGTCACCTACAGGGAAAAAAATCACTAATTAGCTTCTGATCTTCCATATGTATCTTCAAGAAATTTTACTCGGTCGACACAAAGTGGGAATCGAGTAGGTTGTATTATACAGTAGGTTACTAAGGGAAAACAACAATATACAGATGAAACACGTAACAGCCAGATCAGGTCAATCAAAAGAAAAGTTTGTGAATCAAAAATCACATGGGTATCTTCAGGAATGTGTTGAGACACTCTGAATCAATTCGTTACCTTGACCACACATGAGCTATTATATTACTCTGCGGTAGTCGATGTACTCACTCGCGCGTTCATAAGACTTTCGTTAGCCTTACCTATTGATTATCTTCTCGTCTTTGGTATCGCTCTCGATAGACACACCCTCCGCATATGAAAACTGTCCATCATTCTTCAGCTTTCTTCCCGTCTTAGAATCGATATGCTTCCTCCGTTCCTTATCGATGCACATGCCCACGCCGTACGCCAGCGCATTGGCAAATCCTGCAAACGCAACCCAGTACCCAATCTGCACGTTCTTCTTGTCCGACAATACTCCTTGCAGCGGTGCATAAAGCTTCCGATGCGGGCGGTGAGTTCGGACGACGGTCAAAATGGAAAGGGCCATACCGCTCCTCCACCGACCCCGGCAACTACGAAGCTTCCTCCTATCTTGGTGAGATGGCCAAGTCGGGCGATTGCCAGTGCCTATTTAAACAGTGGGCCAGACCATTCCCCGCATAAATATCATTGACCTACATATATGGTAGGCTGCCGGATCACGGGAAATCATGTCAGATGGCTGCTGCAGCTGCAGATTAAAATGTCCCCACCCAGCAAATGCTTTCAAAAAAGAAGAGGACTTGTGTGTGTGTGCGGCAAATGAACTCATATTCGCGCGACGGACAACAGGAATGACTGACAGAACATGGATACAACAGCGGCGTTGCCGTTCCCAAAGATGACTCCGATCGTAAATAGACAGCAGGCCTATCACACGCGATCAGAAATGTCAACGAGCGGCCTGGCAAGGAATCTCATTTACCAGGAGATAGCCCGTCAAGGCATGCGCCGCTATGACACGATTAAGCAGATGGATGAAACCCAGAATCGGTCAACCCACGATCGACGAACTTCAGAAGAACAGCCCCCATAAATCGACTGTGCCAGGGATCAGTGACGATCGGGGTTCATTGTTCCGTGCACATACCCCAAGGCAAATACCATTTGGTTGTAGGAGTACCATAAGGAGGCTTTTGACGCAGCGAACCCGATGGAAGGGGTATCGGCAAAGAAATTAGTGCAGAACTACCGACGACAAGCAGTCAGACAGGATTTTTTTTACGCGTGCAGGAATGTTGGCATACTGTTGCTACTGCAACCTGGGCTCCGACATAGCTAGGACGGCCGCACGTTAATATCCTACACGTCAAAGGAAAACAATGTAAACGTAAACGCACGAGAACTGCGCCCAGAACCCGAAAATTAAGTGGTACTGTTTGTGCAGTGGAGCGACTGCCGTTTGGTCCGTCAGAGTATCGTCGAGTTTTGCCTCGTTGACTTCCGGGAGTTTCGCTAGTCTGAAAAGGAATATCAGGAGTGCCCCAAAGCATGCTGTCTCATATTTTAGAGTGGAGCGAGTCTGCGCACGGAGGGCACCACCCACCGACGGCGAGATACACCCATTGAACATTGGCGAGCGAAGTATTGTTCTCCCCCTTGAAAAATTCCTGTGATGCAATTAACGGTCCGGCTGGCGCATTGATTTAGTCTCTTTTTTTCAGTAAGGTCTACCAATGCTAACGTACCAAAAGCACCGATGCCATTCCTATTTTCCAGCTATATGCGTCAGCGATATTGCTTGGAATGATGGGGGAATGCTCACCAAGCTTGGCTAAATGTTAGTCGCATTGCACCATACTTTGAATCACCGAGGACTATGCGAATGCCAAACTGTTGAGGAATTATTTGACATACATATAGACTGGCTTCGTACTTGTGATATATGTATTCGCAGCAACTTCCAAAGTCGAGAGGCCCATGGATATGAAGAAAGTACAGACCTGTCAGAGGTGAGAGTGTGCACACCATCATACGTCTCTTGCAACAAAACTAACAACAAATCCGGCATAACTTCTTTTAACAGCGACTTGAGTTGAGTGGTCAGAAGATATTAGTCGTCGCATTTCCTGCTCACGTACCTGGCCAGTAGAATACTATAATTCGTCAGTCAATTAGACATGTACATACACCCAGATAATTATTGCGGTACTCACTAGCACCCAACTAGATGTGGGAGAAGAGGTTAATGGACAGGACTGACATAAAAAGGTATCATAGTCAACACTCACGGAATACATTGTCAATCCAGCATAAATACCATTCTGGACAGTATATAAATATTAAGTACCTAACCAGTCAGAGGTTCATCTACCTTGTATCCAACTCTACGCATAAAGGCACCGGCCCAACTAGACGCTGTCAGTGCTCTCATTGACAGTACCTGATCCAAGAAACTCACGGGGCCCAGAGAAAATATGCGCCTGGATAAAGAACGCCGAATGAGCATCAAAAAAAAAAAAATTGACGAGGAGCAGAAAACCCACCGAAATAGGATACTTGCATAAATGTGGATTGAGTCTTGGTAATACCAAACACTTGCTGGAAGTGCCTTTACAAGGTGATGAGCATACCCAGGCACGGACGCCTGATCGTTCCAAAACGCACTTATTGAGCGAGTCTAATAATCCGTATGCAAATCCCCACGCGAAGAATAAGCTCGTGACGAGCGAATAAGCATAAATAAATTCGCCCCTTGATAGCTGGGTCGGCACAACTATCTCGGTGTCCGGCCGTGTAAGGGGCTTCACTTTCCGTTCGGGAGACATCACGGTGCACGGCGCAAGTCACTGCCCGCAAATATAACTGAGTTTTGGAGGGATTCTCGCGGAGGGAATGAGATGAACGGATTTCCGGGTGGTCATCGATGCTCATATAGGTTTCCATATACCGCGTGACAGAACCAAATGATGGACATATAAATACTGCGGTCCGCCCCGCATTCTAAAGTGGTATTTCAAAGTGCACATTGATCTCTCGGAGAAACCGGTATTATACTTATCCTAAAAGTTTACTAATTTAAGATAAGATAGACGTCATGCCAGATCCGATGGGTGGGTCTTCGTGGGGTTCGCTAGGCCCCCACAAAGGATCCGGGATTCGGTGTATGCTGGGCTAGTTGTAAATATATTCCAAATTACTTTATTTAAAGTAAAAAAAAAATATCATCATCTTATTTTAGAATCTACGTCAGGGCGAACGCGTCCTCTGGACAACGATACAAAGATCCAACCGATCGTGTCTTACAACCATTTCTTTATTTTGTCTCACAAAATGCCATGTAAATATAAATCCAGAATATTAAACAAGCTGAGTCATAAAGCTAAATACAGGATTTTCTGTGCTTAGCCTGCACTTCGTTCATCGAGTTGTGTACAGATATTTACCCAGGCCTCCTCCCCTTTCTCTATCAGTTTCATTTCAGCACGAAAGACTAGATCCTCGATCTCAGACAACCATATCCGTATATCGGTATACATGGCTAGTACAGTATTCTAGCAGTGCCATTAGTTTATGTCGAATTAACTACTCCACACCCTCTCCCCAATGTCAGTGATGAGTTCAAGCCATGGCTCCTCATAGGAACCCAGTCCCAACCTCAAATGCGTAACGGGTGGTTTTCTATTATGCGTGGCAGAAGCCCATGGGACCTTGCCACCGGAATATATAACCTTGTTTAACGATCAGTTTTTTTTTAGAAGAAAATGAAATCAACGACGAAAAACTTGCCAGATTACCATCGCCCTGAAAATACATTACGGGGTCATCTCGCCGGTCTGTTCTAGGATTCGGAGTAGCCCAGATGATTTCCCATTCCCAGTGTGCTTCATGTGTGGGATCAGGCCAGACTAAGGGAAGCGACGGTAGGAACGCGCCGCCGACCTTGCTCCGTAATATCACAAACTGGCAATACGGGCTGAGGGTATAAAGTAATGTCTTTTGGGAGCCGTCGTGAAAGCAGGTCCGAGCAACTACATTTCCTAGCCTAAATCCCGCATTCCAAGAGAATATGTAGGAGGAAGCAAAGATGAGGGAGGACTCGGGTGTCATTACTGTCAGGTACGGATTGGCATTTGAAAGGATCAGGGACGGTCCTTTGTCAGACTTCCCATCAAAAGGCATGTACGGCATAAAATCGAACAGAATACGCGGTGGCGAGACATCTGTCGACACGACGCACAGTTTTCCGCCGTTGCTAAACACAAGCTTCTGGGGCAGTTGGCCCAAAGCCTGATGATTATCAGCAAGACCATTTTCCCATAGAACGATGCCAAATTGCTGAGGTTCTCGATGTTCGCGTATGCAGATCATATTGTTTTGGTCATGGGACATTGCAATGCCGTCAAGACACGTGTGTTGGCCCTTTTCTAGGCTATACTGGCCGGCCTGGTATGACAGAACTTTAGGTAAGCCGGGACTAATAGAGATCAAAGACGAGATGCGGCCACGGCCATGAGCGAAGTGAGATTGCAGGATAACTCTTCTGTCCTGAGTTGCGCTCTGGCCGTTCGAGGGGCTGGCTAAAGAATCCGATAGTATCAATTTGTTTTGAGAAATATTGTGGACGAACGGTCCAGGCGCCACATTCGGATTTGGTAGGGATTTGGAAATATCCCCTTCGTACCGAACATGTGTTTTGCTTACGTTGCCGACGCAAATCCAATCCCTGACATCGGATGCTACAGCAAATCCATACCCAAATGCTCCATGTTCGTCATTGATGGCTTGTGAATCAATCAAGTTGTTCATTACAATCGCACCGGAATTAATTTTCCCTGGAGAAGGGCTCGTCCACCAAACAGAGGGACCCTGGCCAATTCCCGTTTTGAAGTAACCAGAAGGGCCTATTGTTTTTATAGTGTTATTTATGACCCGGGTTTGTGTGTAATTGCCATCGTCTGAGACAATTTTTTTGTTGAGTCCAATTACTAAGGGCGACACTCGTAACTTACGTGGGGCCCAATCTACCATGTTGATGGCTCCAAGAGTAAGTCTATTGTGACTTATGATCGTGTTGGAAATAACTAGGGTTCCGGGGGCGCCGAATATAACTGAACAAGAATCAGATTAGACAACAGACTGGATGACTTGTCAACTTACCGATGGCACCGTCTGTCGCATCTATAATTTCGTTGCCGGCCACCAGTCCGTTTGAGCAGGCATATGAAATCTGTCGAAAAAAATATTCATAATTGGTCAGTGAAAGGATTTGGACATGAATATGCTTCGGTTCACGCACGCCATCGGCCCACTTTCCTGACTCCCGATTTGCCCCAATTCCAGCAGGACCAATCCGATTGTTTGTTATCCGAACGTTTTGACTACCTTCAAAAGCTTGAATGCAAGACCTAAAGGGTTCTCACATTAGTGGCGGATTAATGTAGATGGTATTGACTGATTAAATCCCACCAATGACGCGGATGACGAATAATACATCTATCTATGACCTATTTGCCAGGAAAATGGGTAAATAACGGTGTGAAAACGGTCTAACAAAATTGGACAAATTACTTGATTCATCGCTATATGGCCGAATCTTCATATTGGGAATCGTCAGGTTTCACAAATATAAACAAGGTTGCAAGAGTTGCAACTGACTGTAACATAACTCCACACTTAGGTTCATAACCGTACTTCTGCTGACCACCGTCAACAACTACGTTTCTCACCGCTGCACCAGTAATAGCTCGAGCATTGATAATATGTGGGTAACACTCCTTTCCCGCTTCAAGGCGTGCCATATGGGATTCATCTGTAGGATAGCCCCATGTCGCTAGCTCTTGGTGATCACGCAGCGCAATTGGACTAGTTATACTCCATACTGTTGACGCGGGAAGATACAGAATGGACGAAGGACCAAGACTGTCAAGGGCAGATTGTATAGTTTCGGAGGTGTATGTCCTCGATGTGCAAATTGCATAGCGGTTTGTAGGGGTTAAAGAAAGCTCTGGAGTAGGCCATTTGCCAGGCGCAAAAGGAGCACCAGGCTGGCTTGAGTTCTCTTCTAAACTCACGGCGTTAAATCTTTCATCTAGCTTAACCTGTTTCTCAACTTCAGGCATAGGTGGCCGCGTAGACCGAGGGGGTAAAGGTGGTGGAGACGAAAACATATAACCTGTAACGCCTTGACACGAAACCTGTGAGTCTTAAAAGTTGTCGTGTCGGTGGAGCAGTAACGGATATCTACCTCCGGTATCCCCATACCGCGCGCGCTCTGGCGCATACGCGGCGGATTCAACCGTCTTTGTCGCACAGCCTACCACGTTATTCAGAATGTGTCAAGACCTGCCTAGTCGGGCTGTAAAGAGGACCGTTTTGCTACCACTAGAGGCACCCCAAGATGCTTGGAGTTGGAAAACCTTCAGAAAATCTTGCTATTTGGCCCAATTTTTGATGCATTTATTGAACTGAAAACTGTTTGAAAAACTTTAGTTTTAGTTTTTCTAAGGTCAAAAATTGGATCTAAAAAGCCTAACAATTTGCATCAAGAAATTATGAGAAAACACTGTTGGAAATAGCCTATTTTTAATGGAGTTTCTGAATAAGAAAACTCTTAAAAAACCCTGTATTTTGTTAAAATTTTCCCACCCAGCAAAATCCTATGAAAACCATAATAATGTGCCTAGAGAAACCAATTGAAAACAAACAACATATTTCTACTCATCAGGGAATTGAGTGAAAACTGTAATTCTGTTAGGATTCTATCATTTTTGGACTCCCACAACTTGGTTTTACCCTCATAATCCTCTGGCATCCCACTATCAGTATCCTTGATCATAGTATTACTGTGAGGAGTATGCTTTTACCACAGTTTCATTGTGGTAAAACACTCCTTTTATTTCATTTATATTTTACATATTCTATTCATATTTTACTATCTTTCATATTCTTTGAATATCGCATATTTCATTAGTTCGAAGCATTGTGTATACTTGTGGGTGCACTCAGCACCAATTAGAACTCAGACACACTTTAACCCAAGAACCACCACTCGTAAGACACAAACTAGGTCTACTACGAGTGGTGATCAGGGTAACGTGTCAGCTACTACATAAGTAGCAGTATCTGAACTACTGAGCACTTCTGGCCTCGAACTGTAATAGTTGAGGCCTCCACTCGGACCATCGCACTCGTTGACTCCTTCATCATCTCGTGCTCTTTCTCTCACTTTCTCTTATATTGCACCGAATAGGTCAATATCCTTCCTTTCTACTCATTTCTTCATATATAGAACGGTCAGAACTTCTGCCACTCTTCACAATTACTGCCTGCAGCACCCTGACACCTGTCTCTCTGTAGATTATCCTTTTGGCCATCCTGTCTTGTCTCCATCCTGACACTCTCCCATCACCCATTCAATGTGTATGTTTTATTTGCCACCTCACAATCTTTAGAATACTTTTGTTTCATCACATTTAGTCTTGGTTTGATCCTTGTCTCTTTTCCCATTTCCTTTGACCCATCATGACTTTCTGCTTCCTTGATTGGCCTTCCAATAATCTGTCATACTTTTGTATAAAAACCCTATTATGTATGCTATAGTTCTTCAGTTCAAATATCAACTTAGGAGGATAACCCAAAATTTTAAAAGTTATTTATCCACTAAAGTATATATATTTATATTGTTTGTTGTAAAATTAATATTTAATCAAATTCAGTTGATTAGGTATCACTCTGAAGAATGCAAAAATATTAATATTAATCCTATATCTGACAAAATTTAGTCAAACAATCATCTGTAGATTATTCTTTTGGAATAAATTGCACAATGGGGATTGGTACCCCAGATAGTTCTGGTTAACTCTCTAAACCAACTAAATTTAAATTATATGAAATATATTTGAAAGTTTGCTTGTATACAAGAGAATACATCATAACCCAAAGAATAAGTCATAGCCCAAATAATCTTGTGTAACTATGTCATTTGTGTGTATTTTAAAAGGGCATGCATATTTTAAAGATGAAATTTCAGGTAATTAAATATAAACTCATAGCATAAGTTGTCATGGCCAGAGTGTCACAACCATCACAAGTCACAACATTGTCACAAACAATCAAAGGTAATATTCGACAAACGCTTCGACCCATCAAATTTGACTTGATAAACCTGAACATTATTCGACATGTCTCATTTCGACGTCATGAATGATTTCATTATTAGTTCATAATATAGTCATAATGATATGAAGAAAAGCATAAAAGGGCTATGAAAGGAGCAAGGGAAGTCAGTCAAAATATCTGTAAATTAGTAATACTAGTAATCTAACTTGTCGTAACTTTTTCAACAAATACTTCCGTGAGTTCTCATGACTGGTAATAGCCTCTTACTTCATCGACAGGGCGAATATATACTTCGTCGAACAAGGCTTTCGAGTTCGATCAGTAGAATATTATTCGACTTTATTGAAGAATAATTGATTCGTGACAGTATATTTTGACTATCAACTGTTGATGAAGCCCAGGACGTGATCCAAGACTACCAAAGCATCGAGTTCTACAGCACTTCAATCTGTGGCTTCCATTCCTTCACTGAGAGTTATTCGGCCATCGCGAATTCCAGTTTCTCCTTTGACCAAAACTCGAAGAGCTACAATGTCTTCAATTCAGGAACCCAAAGAAGTTCGAGAAGAGCCAATCTTGCCAATTCAAGAATCTGAATCCCCTTTAATGCCTTTGCCCGAGTCTCCGCCTCCTGAACCTGTTACGTCTGAGGATGAAACAATGTTACGACATTTCGGAGATGTGCTCAGAAAAGTATTGAAGGAACAGATGTCTTCGAAGGAGCCCAAAATCACAATGAATAAGCTTGAAGAGTTTACTGGAGAAGAACCTTCAATGTTAAAGAATTTTATCGCTCAATGTGAAATGGTTTTTCAATCTCGACCAAAATCATTTGAATCCGATCAATCAAAAATTATGATGGTAACTTCGTATTTCCAGAAAATGGCTCAAGAGTGGTGGCAACCTTTTCTATTAAATCCCCCGATTCCTCCACCATTTTTCCTTGTGGATTATCTCGACTTTCTAGATGAATTATATGCTCAGTTTGGAGAAATTGATGCAGAAGGAGAAGCTGAAGAAAAACTTGATAATCTTCGAATGAAAGCCCATCATCATGTTGTGAAGTATTTGATTCAATTTACAAGTCTCACTGTGAAGAGTGGTGGAAGTTCTAACCATTCTATATATGAAGAATATCGACTATTTAGGTACAATATGTAGATGTACTGACTGTCTAAGTCTAATAAAGGCCAGACAAGTATTGACTACTTAGTTCAATACGATCGAGTGAAGTAGCTATCTAAAGTAAAGTTGTGAAGAGTCATGTATTCAGACCGCTCTGTATATGAAGAATATCGACTATTGCAGTGTGATATTAGAGAGAGAGGGAGAGAGAGAGAGCTAGATGATGAGTTCAAGCCTGAGATGTTAGTTAGCTCAGATAGTTCAGATAATGCTACTTATGTAGTAGCTGGCACATTACCCTAATCACCGCTCGTAGTAGACCTAGTTTAGTGTCTTACGAGTGGTGGTTTCTGGGTAAAAAGTGTGTTGTTCTATTTGGTGCTGAGTGCACCCACAAGTATACACAGCACTTCGAACTAATGAAATGGTGCACTATTTGAAGAATGTAAAGAATGGGAAAATATGAGTGAAATATGTAAAAATATAAATAAAATAAAAGGAGTATTTTACTATAATAAAACCATGGCCAGGGCATATCCCTCACAAAAGTAGAGAGCTAAAATGAATAAAGGGAATTGACTGTTAAGTGTGATTCCAAGTGACTGCTCGAGTGTGAAAAGAGTAACAAGAGAGTTGAATGGTTGAGTAGCGTGGATGTAGTCTGCGCGGATTGATATATAGATGGAGTTTCAACTGGTACAGTTCGAAACTCGGATTGCATGGATGGTTGAAGCCCGTATATAATGGTCGAGATGATACCCCAATCACAACTTACGGGACACTAACTGGGTGTCTGGGTAAGTTGTGGTTGCAGGGTAAAAGTGTCTGAGTTCTAATTACAGGCACTAGAATACAGTGGGTCAAAAAACTGCCCCAATGTTTGTGCATTTTAGAAAGATTGATGTTGGATGAAGGAATGACATCAGCAAAAGTTCTGAACAATTCACATGATATACTAGAACATGTTGGCTATCTACCAACTTAAGAAATCATGTGATTCCAATCAAAACTCATTGCTCAATAAATCAAACAAAATAATCACTCATTGGGCCAGTTTTTTGACCCTCTATTATTTTACAATCTAATACTTTGTATGACCCCCCTTTGCATTTAAAACTGCCTGTATCCTCCTAGGCATGCTTTCTATTAGCTTCTGGCATGTATCTGGTGGTATTTCAATCCACTCCTTTGCCACCCTATCCCATAATTCATATACTCCTTTGGGTGGTGTGAGGGATATGCCCTGGCCATGGTTTTATTATAGTAAAATACTCCTTTTATTTTATTTATATTTTTACATATTTCACTCATATTTTCCTATTCTTTACATTCTTCAAATAGTGCACCATTTCATTAGTTCGAAGTGCTGTGTATACTTGTGGGTGCACTCAGCACCAAATAGAACAACACACTTTTTACCCAGAAACCACCACTCGTAAGACACTAAACTAGGTCTACTACGAGCGGTGATTAGGGTAATGTGCCAGCTACTACATAAGTAGCATTATTGTTAAGAACTGGAAACTGACTAATGTCGGTGGCCGACAGGGACCGATCGGAAGGACTTGGCTTCAGCTTATGGGCTGCGCCCTCGCAAATATCCGCAGGATGTCCTTAAATTTCGGGCGGGTGAAGACTAGTCCTAGTGAGTACCTTTCGGCGTGATACCGATCGGAATCGAAGGACAAGTCGAGCGTCGGGCCAAGGGGTCGGGGCCGGAAGTGGGCGAGCGCACGCGAAGGCGGATGGGGGAAGTTTTAGTATGAGACTGATACAGGTGTATGAGGGTATTCTGAGTCGATATTCTGATTGTCCAGTAACTACAATTACAGCGGGTTCATATACAAGTAACAGGCGTCTGGAAAATACTAATGGGGAGAAGGGCGGAACACGGTATTAACAATAAGCTTGACTAGGAACGGGAAGTTTATGATTAGTTCGGAGGCCGATGATAACCGAGAGCGGAATTACGATAAAAGGAAATGGTTCGAGGACTACAAATATAGATAGACATATGCGAAACATAAGATTGAACGGATCAACATAATAAAGGGGACGTATCAAAGTTTGACCAGACAATACGAGTTATTTGACGTGGGCGTAAATGGAGTTTGATCTTTGCGAAACATTCGTCAGCTTCGGGGCCGATGGTTTCCGAGGGGACGACTTGAAACGTTGACAAGTGGCGATAACCTCGGGGCCGATAGGGTTGCGACACGGTCGTAACAATTATCTGAACTATCTGAGCTAACTAACATCTCAGGCTTGAACTCGTCATCTAGCTCTCTCTCTCTCCCTCTCTCTCTAATATCACACTGCAATAGTCGATATTCTTCGTATACAGAGCAGTCCGAATACACGACTCTTCACAGGTGGTATGTCATATTGTTGGAGTTTGGCCTTGAGGTGTTGCCAGAGGTGTTCAATGGGATTTAGATCAGGGGATTGGGCAGGCCACTTCATGGTAATGATGTTATTGTCAGAAAACCACTTGTCTGCCTTTTTTGAGGTATGTTTTGGATCATTGTCCTGTTGGAAGTACCACTTATCCTCAGCCATCTCCAAACTTTCAATGCTCTCCTCCACTCCATCCTCCAAAATCTCATAATACTGCACTGCATCCATGTTCCCCTGCAGGTGTGTGAAGGGTATGCATATATCATGATTGGACTGTGGAATAATACATATATTATAGTATTATATTATTTAGTTCTTACTCTTTTTCCCTAACTCTCTAGATCTTCGAGCATACCCGTATTTCTTAGTTCGAAGTCTTGTGTATATCTATGGGTGCTCTCAGCGCTAAACGGAGACAACTTTTTACCCAGCAGACACCACTTCGTAACGACTCAGACGTCGAATAACGAGAGGTGTCAAGGGTAGTATCTCAGCTACCATAAAGGTAGTATTCTCTAGTCTACTAGTAGCCTTTTGAACTCGAACCGCTAAGGTCGAGTTCCGCTTTCAAGACTTTGCGCTCGTCGACACCGTAGTCGACTCACGCTACTAATACTCTATCCTAGACATTCAGTCTTTAGCTGAGTATCTTTCTTATTTCTAGCTATTAGTTGTACTGTAAAAGGTCAACTCGTTATCTTACTGTTCTAAGCCGTCACGAGCAACTATACAGTTGCTCTTGAGGCGTGCAGCGCGTTCTTATACTAGTACTAACAGTCTAGTAGTCTATAGTATTGTACTGACGGTCAATACTCTCTAATAGTAGTTGAATAAACACTATTCTTCGTATATAGAGCGGTCAGAATCCACCACTCTTCACAGTGGTGATCCGAGCTGGACTGTTCTTTTCCTACGAGGAAAAACTTATTATTTGACTACTAAGACCTGGACACACGAATGACTACGGGCAAGAATCAAACGTCTAGGCCTTCATCAACGCCTGGTAGCTCCATGCCTCGTCAAAAATCTTTTAACCTAGAACCACCCCATAACGTCACCCTGAGGAAGTCTTCGTCGACTTTTCAAGGATCAGCTCCTCCGGAGGATTCCCCCGGAGTAGTAGTTGGATCGTCTACGAACATTCCCCAGCTTCCTCCAGGATCACCTCCTCCAGAGGATTCCCCCGGAGTAGTAGTTGGATCGTCAATGAACATTCCCCCTGATCCACCTGAGGAACGCTCATTACTCGAGCAGTTGGACACCCCTGGAGTTAAGATTGAGTCTAATCGAGCACCCACGCCCGTTCTCAGATTCCCTCCGAGACAGGTCATCCTTAAGCAGTTCCTCGGAGGTCATATGGTTTACGCCCAGCCCATCGATTACAAATGGGATATGTACTACACCGATTGAATCCCCGAGGATCAGGTTACCCCCTTCGTGGAGGAGTACAGTATGGATTACCCTATTCTACCGGAGACTGTAGCAGTCTGGTTAGGGCGTTATCAAGCGATTTTATTGGCGCGGGATTTATTCACGCGACCAGGGAACCTTGAGGATTTGACCCAATCGATTACTGAATGGTCGAATGAGGTGACGATTACTATGGAAGGAGGAAGAAGAATTCTCAAGCGGGAAGTGTTTTCTATGTTCCTTGAAGCACTTCGTACGCATGATGATGTGTTACAGATCCTGCATGTCCTGCTTGGCGGAGATCATGTTGTGCCTAAGGTTGACTACCAGTACATGTACATCCGTATGTTGGAGGAGTCTCTCAATGGAGTCATGCCGAATCTATCGCTGGCATACCTCACTTTAAGAGGTCGGTTGAAGCGAAACCAAAGAAGACTTGATAAGATGGTTTTAGAGGTACTCCTCCCCTATAACGACTCGATCCAGGTCCCTGATTCGCCTATCTCCACGACCAATTCGTTTGTTCGCAACTTAAACGGGTCCCCTGATACTCGTTTTCTGCATTCTCTCAACCATCCTGTAATATTGGAGGATTTTCCACTGGATTTGAGGACGCAAGTAATAGAACGCCTTCAGGAGAAGAGGATTGAGGTCTGCGCTCCCTTCCATCAACCCCAGCCGTGTCGACTTCTGAACACGACGGAGATCGAGAGACAAATCGCGATGGAACCAGGCCTAACGTCTCTCCAGGGAGATTACCGCTCTCGCGTCGCATTTGAGGGAGTCTCCAACAGCCCTAACTTCAGGGATGAAGCGACCACTCTCAGAAATCAATCAGTCGCCAACAAGGGTCGACCGTCCTTCTCCACGGCATTTACTGAGGGCATAGCTGGCCCAGTTGCTGGTCGAGGATCGCTTAATCCAGACGGTCCCCGCCATTCTCTACCGATCGCTTCAAACCCTTTCTTGCCATCAGGAGGACCCCCTAGCGATTCATCTGGGAGTTCGAATACTTCAGACCGGGGAGGGAACTCAGGACGTGGGGAACGCCACAATGGAGTGCCTAATACCCCTTTTCGAACTCCGATGCGGTCTCGAGCTAGCGCGCTTATTGACGACTTACCTAAGGATAAGAAGGTCACTCTTAACACCAACGACCTCAAGATCAAATGGTCTGATCTCCCTGAATACGATGGAGCTCAATCCGAAGCCCTGGACTATATCATGGATATCATGAGTCTCGCGGAGATATCAGACTCTATGAGTGCGATCTTAGGAGTTGCTCTGCCAAGACGACTCAAGGGGCATGCTAAGGTCTGGTGGAGCACCTTAGACCGTGAGCATCGTACTGAATTCAGTCAATCTCATGGGTCGTTTCTTTGGGGTATCGTCGAAGGATTGCTCGGAACTCGTTGGCATGAATCCTTAGCCTTAGAATGGGAAGCTATGAAATTTCGACAGGCTGGTCACGATCGTGAGACACCCGTCCACTATATCCAACGGAGAGTTAAACTTTATCGTTTCCTGTACGGGTTCCACCAGGACAGAGGGGATGAGACACGCAGACTCATTCTCACACTGCCTACAGAATGGCTCTACCTTCTTCAAGGACAACCCATCGATAATATCATGAGTTTACAGACTTATGCTAATAACCTGCAAGAAGCTCTGATTAACGCTTGGGTCCAAACACACCGGGAACGTTACAGGTTCCAGAAACCGCGTGTAATGTTATCGGAGGGTCAAGAATTGGATTTTAGAGTCACCGGCGACTCCTCTTCACCTAACCATATTCTCATTAGTGAGACTAACGAGAGAGGCTCGACGAGAAGGACCGTTCCAGACGTCGCTGATCCAAAACAGGGAAAGCGTCACGGAAAAATGTTCTTCGAGAGGAGTAACAAGAGGAGTTCGATCAAGCCCACCAAGGAATGTTGGATATGTGGAAGTCCGGAGCATTTTAAGATAGACTGCCCTCAAGCTGGCAAAATGTCTCATTATGTCTCTATCAACAAATGCTCCGCACAGGATATGTCGGAGGAAGCTGAGGAGCAAAGGTTATATGAAGCGGTTCATGGACTATCTATACAAGGACAAGTAAATAACTCTGATGATGAATTGACTTTTGTTTCCGTTTATTCGCCCCATGTCGAAGACAAATTAGTGAGGGAGGAAAATCAAACGACTGGTGAAGCTCTTCTGTCAGAAGCTTACGTATCCATACTCGCCGCAGATTTCTTCGAAAAAGGAGACCGGCTGAGTGTTCATCGGCAGGACCTTGAAGGCCTGACCGAGGACTACTGTCAGACTGGAGAGTCTCACGAACAAATCAGTTTGAATTCGCTCTGTTCGCCTGGAGCTAATGTTGACACATTCCTGTTTGATCCCGGGAACCCCCCGATTTACTACCGTACGAGAATTCGGATTCGGAGGACAGCGACGATGATCCAGTATTGGATTCCCCTTCGAAGTGTGTTCCTTGCCGAAGTGAACGCAGGAACGTAATCTTGTCCCTGTGCAAGGAAAGTAAGAGGCCTCGAATCCAATACCCTCGTCCCAGTCGTCTGATGAAGGAGGATACTACAATCCTTTATCGAAAACGGGATCCTCCCAGTGGTTACTCTAGCATAGGAGTTGCAGCACTCCATGTTTTCGGTCATGTAGGAACTCCCGATTCACCCAAACGCGTTAAAATTCGAATGGACACGGGAGCGGATCTTTCCCTTATATCGGAGGAATTCTACAAGGAACTGCAGGGCATGTATAAGTTGAAACAAGGACTCAAATTACGTCTAATTCAGCTCACGGGTAACACTAAGGTTATCGGATATGTTAATGTCCCCATTTACCTGGAGGACGACAGTGGAACGTTACTGAAGTTCGCGGCTGAAACTTATGTCGTTAGAGGAATGACGGTGCCAATTCTTTTGGGAGAAGACTTTCATATTAATTATGAAATTGGTACTCTAAGAGATCAGCCGTTGGGATCTAGACTTATTCTCCCGGGACGACAGGGTTTTATTCCAGCCAGCTCTTCTAAGGAACCTCAACCTTTGACCTTCACCGTCAATAAGGCCCCTTTCGGGAAGCATGAGAAGGAGTCATCCAAACTCACCTCTCTCCCCGATAAAGGTGTGCGTACTGAAAGAGTCACACGAGCCTTGGAGGATTGCACTATCGATCCAGAGTCAGCCAGACTAGTGCCTATTTTTGTTGAAGATCTAAAGGGCGAGGAATGGATTGTTGAAGGAATTGTACTGCAAAACGAGGACGGTTCTATATTAGCCACACCAATCATGGCAATTTCAAGGAATAGTGCGGCAGTACCTTTAGCCAATCCATCACTAACCCCTAAGACTATCCGACGAGGGGAGACAATAGGGATAATTCATGACCCTGCTCGTTGGGCTCACAAGCCCAGGTCACTCGAGGAGAAAGGTTTAATGGTAGCAGGCGCGACCAAGATCGCACACCTTATTGAAAGTCTCTCTCAACTTGAGGAGGACCGTCAAGTCGCCTCAGAAAGACCTAAGCCACCTGTTGAACCAGAGATTGCAGACGATTTCGAACCGCCTGGTCCTAAGACAGCTGCAGTGGCTGATAATGAGGAATTTGCCTCAGAGGATCTTCACAAGTTAGTCAATTTGGGACCGGATATACCAACGGAGGTCCTGCCACGTCTCAGATCAGTTTTGACTGAGAATGTTAAGGCTTTCGGAGTCGACGGACGGTTAGGGCAAGTGGAATGTAGAGTCCCTGTCCCCTTGAAAGAGGGCGCTCAGCCCATATCCATGCCTATGTTCCCCTCGTCCCCTGCCAATAGGAGAGTTATAGACGAGCAAATGGATACCTGGTTCGAACAGGGTGTCATTGAGCCATCTAAAAGCCCCTGGGGAGCGCCAGCCTTTGTAGTATATCGCAATGGTAAACCGCGGGTGGTCATCGACTATCGGAAACTTAACCATCTCACTGTTCCAGATGAATTCCCTTTACCACGTCAATCGGAGATTATGCAAGCGCTGTCGGGGTCAAATGTTCTTTCTTCTTTCGATGCGCTGGCCGGGTTTACTCAATTAGAAATGTTGGAGGACAATAAGCCCAAAACAGCCTTTAGATCCCATAGAGGGCTGTGGCAATTTAAAAGGATGCCATTTGGGCTCAGAAACGGCCCCTCTACATTTCAGCGCGTCATGCAAACGGTTCTAGCACCCTACTTGTGGATTTTTTGTTTAGTCTACATCGATGACATAGTCATATTCTCTAAGAACTGGGATGATCATTTGCTTCACCTGAATCAGGTGCTTGGCGCTATCACTTCGGCCGGTATTACTCTCTCTCCCAAGAAATGTTTTATCGGATATAATTCGATATTGTTATTGGGTCATAAAGTATCTAGGCTGGGTTTTTCAACCCATCAAGAAAAGGTTCGCGCTATATTGGAATTGGCCCCACCCACTAAGGTTTCTGATCTACAACGGTTTCTTGGAATGGTCCTTTACTTTTCAGCATATATACCATTTTATTCATGGATGGTGTCCCCTTTATTCTCGCTCCTAAAAAAGGGAACACCTTGGACGTGGACTGCTGAACATGTCCGAGCTTATGAGGATGTTAAAACCGCATTAGGATCAGCTCCAGTGTTGGGACATCCAGTTAGTGGGATGCCCTACCGATTGTATACGGACGCTTCGGATTTTGCCTTGGGTTGTTGCCTCCAACAAGTCCAGAAGATGGCTTTAGGAGATTTAGTGGATACAAAAATCTACGCCCAAGCCAAATTGGCTTTTGACCGTGCGCAGGACGTGCCATCCTTTGTTCATCGGTACAAAACCAAACAGCCCGAGATTGAGTGGTCGGATTCGTGGGGATCCACTTTTGAGGCGACCGAAGTTACTGTTGAACGAGTCATTGCATATTGGAGTCGCACGCTGAAAAGCGCGGAGCGTAACTATTCTGCTACTGAACGGGAAGCATTAGCAGCAAAGGAGGGACTGGTCCACTTTCAACCTTTCATTGAAGGTGAACATGTCCTGCTCATTACGGACCATGCAGCTCTGCAATGGGCTAGATCTTACGAGAACACTAATCGTCGACTAGCCGCATGGGGGGCGATATACGCTGCATTTCCAGGTCTCGAGATTTTGCATCGAGCAGGGAGAGTTCACAGCAACGTGGATCCACTGTCCAGACTCCCTCGGGTACCAGCCTTCGTGAGCCCTATTAGAGATGATTTGCAGGCTATCACCTCGACTTCTCTGGACAAGAATACTGAGGAAAAACTATGGAAAGACGAACCCGCTAAGAAGCGGTCTTCTCTACCATACTCGATTCTATGGAGCCTTTTGGAGTAACTCAAAAGGTCCGACGGTCAGAATGGGATACTCATAACGCAATAAGGAATGACCAGGAAGACGAGTCCGACTTCGCATTGCGTCATCCTCAGCTACTAATCAGCATCGAGGAGGGATATATAAAGAAATTTCTAGAGGGTTATTCAAAGGACCCGGTTTTCAGGAATCTCTATGCTTTAGATACCCCTTCACCCAACGCAGTTGTTACTCCTTCTCACTACTTCGTGGGAGCAAACCGACTCCTGTACTTTCGCGACTCGGACTGGAAAAGTCGAGTCTGTGTACCCAGACCATGATTAACTTCGATTCTAAGGTTGGTGCATGATAACCCTTTTGAGGGAGCACACGCCGGAGGCCAGCGGTTGTTCAACCTGATG